>CAUYQG010089855.1:0-20281 GCA_963574415.1 Tarsius wallacei
TGTACAAGGGATTATTGTAAAAACAAGCAGTATCAGCTTTGGGGCCAGGCATCTGGGCCAGGTGTGACTGACGTCATGTCACTTTGCTTTATTATAAAGTAACAAATCAAGGTTAGGGGAGATGAGCGAACCACAGTGGAATTATGTTGTTACTAGAAGGCGAGCTCTTCTGTGTTTATCTTTTTGTACCTAGGGCTTTATTGTAGCTAAGATTTTATCTGTACTATGTGCACCCAGATGTGTGGGCATTCAAGACACTGCTTCGTGTAGCAGGTTGCATTCCTCACAGCCTGCCCTTGGCTAGGATACAGAGTTTCCAAGTGAGACCTTGACTACGAGCTTGGGGTACTCAAGGCCCACTATGTTTTACATAGCAGGCTGCATCCCTCACCTGACTTTGGCTAGAATGCAGAGCTTCCAGGTGAGACCGTTGCCTACAAGCCTGGGGTACTCAAGGCCTGCTACAGTGGCAGGACTTTTCTGCTCCCCACATCACATCTTCTCCTAGATGAGGGAGTATAGGCTTGGTTCCTTGAACACAAGCCAAGAACACAAGGACCTTGTCAGCTTACGCTCTGGTCTCCTTCAGGTGTGGTCCAGCAGTTCACAGGACAGTGAAGGAGGAATGGGAGAACCAGGGAAGGTGAGGCTCAGGGGAGGCAAGGCCAGTACCTAGGTCTGTGGTGGATCCTTGGTTCTACCTGCCCCCTGGGTGAGCTGAAGATAGTGTCACTGTGGTCTTCCTCTCCAGAAGAGATGTCTTGGCCTTGCAGCCCATACAGTTCCTGTACACAGTGACAACTAGGGAGACCCAAGCCAGCACTGAGTGTACTGAGCGTACTTACCTGTCAACAAAGGAACATGTGTCAGTGAATCGAGTCCCTGTGGGGATCACTGAGGGGGAAGGTCAGGTTTCGTGTGCCAGGAGAGGCGGGGGTGTGCTCAGGTAGACTACGTTAATTAACATTTGAGGTCTGTACTCTGCTTATGAAGACAACATGGCACTTAAGTCTGCACATAGTCAGTTAAAACATTCTACACTGTTCATCCATCAGAAAAGTGTCTTCGTTTAGGTGAATGTGGCTGTCAGATGGGGTCACTCTGAGTTCTTAGTCATTGTTCAGTTTTGGCTGGTTGGAAGCAGTTGGGTTCAATTATAGTACTCAGATTTGACCGTGTTCTGGGCAAGGGGCTCTAAATAGAAATGTTTCCCTTTTACATCCCTTAAAGAGAACCTTTTAGATAGACTGTGTCTGTGCACAACATCCCTTAAGGCTATTCCAAGGAACTCCTCTATAGACCTTAAAGGATACCCCTTTTCCTTTTAGGATTTCTGTGGCGCTTCAACTTAAAGCCAGGTGGATTCAACTAAGGAGAGGAGGGAGGACTTCTCACTGCCCTATCGTGATTAGATTGGGCACAGTATTTCATAGTTATTAAAAAGGACCATGGTGGAAGAGACAAAGCCAGCAGAGGAAGGGGAACCGTGTGTATGGAAACAGTGAGCGAGAATCAAAATGGCATATGCCTGGTGCATGCAATTCTGAAAAAGAAATGCATATGTGCCAACCAGGATTGGAGAAGTATGTAGGGAAAAACAGGCTAACGGTAGATTTGATTGGAAGAGTAGTCCTTTGAGCAATTTTTCTTTCATTATTGCATTATTTTTTGTTTTTTGGTTGACTGTGACCTCCCCCTCCAATTTTTTTCTACTTATGTTGTAGATTCTCAGGCTTTGGTGGGGTAAAACATCCTTGATCAAAAAGTTAATGGTACAATAACTGATTATATCAACTCTCAGACCTGCCCAGAGTGAACAAAAGTACATGCAACTGAGAGCTCACTAAATTTATTTTAAAAACCTATTGTCCTCCAGGGTTTTGAATCAATAATAAAGTCTTCATGACTTTTGTTCATAAATTATGGTCAATCTGTGATTTAATAGAAGAAATAAAAGCAGAGGAGACAAGTATTTCCTCCAAGATTTAGTATTATAATGATTTTTAAGATTACTTTTATTTTTCAATATTTTGTACATTTCATGTATTTTTCAGGAGAAAGAAACCATAAAAAAGCATATGTATATTGAGAGTTGACTAGAAATATCTGTTTTCATGGAAGTTTTCATTCTAAATATTGACCAAAATCAGTTCTATCCTTTAAATCAGGGGTTGGAAAACTATAACCCTTGGCCAAATCTAGCTCACCACCTGTTCTTATAAATATGACTTTATTGAAACACAGTCACGCCCATTTACTTAATGCACTGTCCATGGATTCTTTCACTCTGCAGAGTTCAATAGTTGCAACAGACACTATATGACTCACAGATTTGAACGTATTTATTATCTGGCCATTTAGAGAAAAAGCTTTGCCAACCCATGTGCTAATGCCATTGACATCTAATCCCACATGATGACAACTGGTGGATCTCGAGTTCAAATCCCTCCTGGTTATTAATAAAAATGAAATCAGGGCCCATTGATGCAGAAAGACTGTTTAATACAGGGGCCAAATAAGGCCATGTGTTGGTTGTTTTGTCTCTTTTTTTAGTAGTAAAACTTCTTTTTTCCATGCCAGTGGTTTGTTGGAGGAACTAGGTCATTTTCCTGTAGAATGTCTCACATTCTGGATTTGATTGATTGCTTCCTTGGGCTGTTGTTTTACTTGTTTCTCTACCTCCTGTATTTTCTGTAAATTAGTAGTTAGGTCTAGAAACTCAATTAGTTTCGGGTTCAATTTCTTTGGCCACAAATATCTCATAAGTGGTGCTGTGTACTTCCTATTACATCACAACAGGAAGTCCATTAATGTCTGATTGTCTCAGTTTTAGGGAGAGCAGCGTTGATTATTGAGTGTAGTTGGTGTCACCCTTTATTTTCAAGTTCCTTGCCAAGGTTTCCACCAAATGGTTCTTAAATAATCCACTGATAATTGTTTTAGACCTATGATTTTATTGAGGGTTGCAAAATGATGGTTTTATAATTCCATCACCTCTTCTTCATTTATCAGCTGGAAATTTTGTGTAAAGAAATTTCCTTCACTTAACTGTTGTTTACCCTAAAATACAGTCTGTACTGGAAATGTAGAATAAAGACCTGATTACTTTTAACCAATTTTCAAAGTGATAAGTTGGTGCTTTAGCAAACCCCAATTATAAACAAAATTGCTTTTTAAGTAACCTTATGAACTTATGGATTTTTATATATTGTGTGTTTCAATCGCTTGTAGTCATCATTTTCTGCAAAGATGAAAAACATCCCATCCCTTTTGGAGCTAGTGTTTTTTTGGTGTGAACCACCAGTCTTTGATAGCTTCCCTACTTTCTAGCACAACAAAATATCCTAGGCTCATCTAGTACATCTTATGCACCAGACCTAGAATCTGCCATTTCTCTAAGTGATCCTGGTTCTTTTTAGAGGGAAAGAGCATTTAGAGACAACAGTCTGAGTGCCTGGGGTGCTTACCGTTACTGTGTTGTCATTGCATTTTCAAGGGTAGAGGCTAAGAAACACACATTTGTATTAAGAGAAAAACGAAAGTCATGATTTTATAGTGATAGTTGCAATTCAGGATTTTAATGTAGCCTTTTAGTTTTATTTAAATCTTCTCTTATGTTGAGCATCTTCTTGTGATAGTGTTTTTTCACCTCCCTCCAGTCTTATTTTGAGAAATTCCAAACCTACATGTCAGCACAGTACCAAGAATACACCCTCCCCTTGGAACCACCGATTGAAATTGCTTTGTAACATATATGATTTGAACCATTTGAGAAGGAGTAGTGGGCATCGTGGCATTTCAGCCCTATATCTTTCATTATGTGTCCCCTAAGAACAAGATATTCCTCAACAAAACTGCAATGAAATTGTCACACTCTGAAAAGCAACAATGATTCAATCCTTCAAAAAATTGCTCTGAGGAGGACCACCTGTCACAGCACATTCAAATGGTTTGATCTTCCACTGGGCAACAATGTCTTGCATTGTTGCATATGTATTCAATACTCAGCAACAATGTCTTGCATTGTTGCATATATATTCAACACTCAGCAACTAGTTTACCTGTCATACATGTATTTCATGAAAATGAAATTCTTAAAAAGTATTCATAACAAAAAGCAACTTCTTTTCCCAATTTCTCACTCTCAGCTCTCTTCCGAATGACATGCTTGTACCCCTAGTTTTATTAATTTTAAACACTATCTTTTGTCCTACAAAAGATGAGGATTTGGTTGACATTACCTGCTATAGACTGGTTGCTTATCCCCCCTCCTCTTCAATATTTATGTTGAAACTTAATCCCCAAGTTTGTTGGCGTTTAGAAGTACCTTGGGAGGTGATTAGGTCATAAAGGCATAACCCTTATAAGTGGGATTAGTGACATTATACAATTGGCACAGAGAGCTCCCTCACTTCTTCTTCCATGTGAGGAAAAGACAAGAAGGCCACCATCTGTGAACCATAAAACAGACCCTCACCAGACACAGAATTAGACTTTCCAGCATCCAGAACTGTGAGAAAAAAGTGCTTGTTAAAACTATCCAACTCATGGTATTTTTGTTTCAATAGTCTGAAAATACCCAAACCTATCCCCTCTTCCATTCCAATTTTTATAGGTATATGATTACTTTCAGTTCTTTTATTGGTTTCAATGCTATTTTTATATTATACACTTACACATCCATTTCTTATGCAACAACTTTAGAAAATATCTCTGAGTACCTGCCATGTATGACAAGACATTACCCCTCACTCCTTCCTACCTTCCCACTGTGTCAGCTGTACTGTGATATTTCCAGGTCAGTAACAATCATAGTTTAATCTTTAACCAGGAAAAATAACTTCTGTATTGCCTGCAGTTAACTCTGAAAGTTGAGAAGCAATAATTTTATATTTGCTCCACAATTTTGTCATTGAGATGTTTTCCAGAGGCTTTTAAATGTCTTATTATTTTTTTTGGTATTGCTCTGCCATTTTGTGAAACATGTCCAGCTGTTTAATCATACAATTCAATACATGGGATCTCTCCAAACACCCATGAATTTATTGTAGAACTCTATTCTCTTGTTTCAGTTTCCTCTGCTTATTCTCTAGGTCTGTGCGGTTATTCACTGGGGATTCACTTTTCATTAATCTTGGATTAGAGACTGTTTAGGGGACCCATACCTAATGTTAGGGCAACTTTAGACATCATGACATAAGTTGTCAAAGTTTAATAATTTAACAAACTAGAAGCTTTTTTTTCTTGCTCACATAATAGTGCACTAACGATATTTCTGGTCAGTAGGTGACTTTTTTCCCCATGTCACTGTTTAGACTCAGACTTTGCTTATGTGATGATCCCACCAGCTCCTATGGTCTTAGGGGACCCTTCTTCTAGTCATAGGAAGGGAAGAGAGAATTATGGTGTATATTTGCTTGTCCTAAGAGGAACATACATTAATTCTGCTCTCTTTCTACTAGTGATGGTGTATTCACAATTGGATACAAGAGGCAAAGTCGTCAGTGATGAACAACCCTCAGAGAAATCCTGCACTGTGAAAGGACAGACAGTTGCATTTGTGACATGATGTCCTTCTTTTTGAAGTTTATTTGTAATAAAAATTTCTTATCAATTTGGTGAAAGAATACTCTTAAGATACTTCCTTAAAGAGAGCGTGTAGGAGTTAAAATTTCCAGCCTTTTGTTGTAATAAATATTTTTATTTTGTATTTACATCTTTGATAGATTGGCTCACGTGGAATTCTGAATTCCAAATAATTTTTTCCGAAGTCTGGTGAATATATTCTGTTTGGTCTTCTGAAAGTCATCCTCACAGATGAGAAATCTGATGCCAGACTGATATGCCTTTGTAGAAGGCCCTATTTTTTCTCCCTAAAAAAATCTATGGTTTAGTTTGTGTTCTGAAACTTCATGAGAAAGTGTCTAGATGCTACCTTTTTTCATTCAAATGCCTACTTGACATTTGATAGGCTCTTTCAATCTAGAAATTATGTCTTCATCTCTGGAAAAATTTCTTCCATTATTTCTTTGATAATGTCTTCTCATTTTTTTCTATTTTTCTTTCTTTGATTCCTTTTAGTTACAGAACTTTCAGAGTGTGTCATCAGCATCTTTTTTTATCTTTCTCCTCATAGTTTCCATCTCTTGGCATTTTTGATCTTATTAAAATTCATTTTGCAAGTTTTGTTGTAAAATTCTTATATTGCCAGCAATTCTTAAATGGCTAATGTCTTTTTTGCAATCTCTGATCTTTTCCCAGAGCATTTTTTATTGTCTTATGATTGTACTATCTTTTAAAAATTGATTTGATAATTATTTCAGTCATTTTGTGTTGCTTTAAGAAAATGCCTGAGACTGGGTAATTTATAAAGAACAGAAATTTATTTCTTACTGTTGGGAAGTCAGATATCAAGGGGCTACATCTGGTGAGGGCCTTCTTGCTATGTCATGTCATACTGAAAGATCAAAGGGCAAGAGAGTCTAAGAGAGTAAGAGAGAGCTGAACTCAATTGTATAACAACACAGTCCTGCAGTAATGACGTGAATTTATTCATCACCTCTTAACAGTCCTACACCTCTTCTTACCATCACAATGGTAACTAAATTTCAACTTGAGTATTGGAGGGGACATTCAAACCATAGAAATGATACTAATAACTTTATTTTTACAGTTTCTCTCTTATTCCTAGAACAAACTGAACTTTCTCAGAGGCAATTTGTATTTGTTTAATGTAGTTTTCTTAATCATGCTGTGGTTATTCTCATACATCTTTCTCTTCTTGATTGCCTATTTATATTTAAGGATAAAGATCCAAGTTGTATTCTAGGTAGGCAGGGTATGCTTTCTAAGTTGTCCTATTGGAAGTCCCGTTTCCCCGATTAGCTTCTCCTTGACAGGCAAAATCAACTGGGAATGTTTACATGGATAGGTCATGCTGATAGGAGCCTGCCCAGGAGAGTGCATACTTCTAAGATGCTATTAAAGATGCTGTGATGGTTAATCTTACGTGTGGATTTGACTGGGTCATGGTACCCAGATATTTGGTCAAGCATTACTTTGGATACTTCTGTGAAGGTGTTTTTTGAATGAGATTAGCATTTGTCGTGTGTTTTTAAAATGATATAATCATTCAGGTGTGGCCACTGGAAGAGACACCAGATAAGCTTACTAGAAGAAAGTTTATTATACTCACACGTTCTAGAGGTGGGAGTTAGTCACACCACACAGGGCAACATGCGAAAGACACTAGGATGATCAGGAGGCTGAAGACAGGAATGACATACTCATCCTTACCCCTATTGTGGAATAGCAGCTTAATTTCCCCTTGGTACTAAGGATCTTAGCTCTACATAGTAACTTCTTTTTGTTTTTCCCGTTGACTCAGAGACATGAGGAGTCCAAGGTGGCTGGTTGGCTTTCTTAACAAGTTCAATGTAATTGTGTCTCCTTTTGCTGGTGGAAACATTCTGTCTTTTAGAGCTAAGATCTGTAGGCCAGTGGAGACTGACCGCTTGACCATGGGCCCCCAAGTGGAGCTGCCTTTCATGAAATGGATATTATTTGACCCACCAGGCCATAAAGTTGGGTGTACACGGTGGCACTCATCATCAAATGGAAGTGGTACATATGAGGTTGACCTGAGCAGGCTCTGAGCACAGGGAGAAGTGACGCAAATGTCCATGGTCCCTGCTTCTGCCACACTGCCTTCTTTTTCTTTATGGCTTCATGGGGGATTCTTCACAATTACACTGAGTCCAATATATCTGGTGCTCTTTCTTCCACAGCCAGGATTCATGGATGCAGGAAACAAGGGGTAGAAATGGGAGTGGCACTCCGCACTCTTATAACGAGTCATTCACTAGCAAAACTTTTGCTTTCTGTCCCTGTGACCATATGCTTTGCTAGCCTAAAGATCTTAGTTCTAAAAGGCAGAATGCTTCCACCAGCAAGGAGAGACACAACCATTCCAATGAACTGGCTAAGAAAGCTACATGGCCACCTTGGACTTTTCATGCATCTGAGTCAACAGGAAAAAATGGAGTTCCTATTTTAGCTAGGGTGCTTGAATTCTGATTACTGAGGAGAAATTGAGCTGCTGTTCCTTTTGTAATGGAAATAAGGAAGAGTATGTTTAAAATATGAGAGATTCCTTAGGGCATCTCTTAGTATTACCATGTTCTATAATCCTGGTAAATGGAAAACTACAACAGACTTGTTCATGTTGGACACCTAATGGCCCAGACCATTCAGGAATGAAGGTTTGAGTCACCCAGCATGTAAGAAACAATGACCAGCTGTGGGGCTTGCTGAGGATAAAAATATTATGGAATGGGTAGTGGGAAAAATCATTATAAATATCAGCCACAATCATGTGACCCATCACAGAAATAATTTCTTTAATTTTCCTTGGTATTGTGTTCTTACTTTGATATGACTATATGTGTGTCTGTTTGTATAGCCAGTATCTTTGTTTTCTTCTCTCTTTTAACCCCTTATCATGTAACATAAGATACACTGACTTATAGTATCTAAGTATTGTTAACTTTGCATTATAGTATTTAAGTCCCAGGATATCAAGGGGACAAGTAAACATCACTCAAAGACGTCCTCTTTGAGGAAAGGGTCAGTGTGTTTTTAATTGTAAGCAGCAATTGTTGTATCATATTAAATGAGATATGACCATGTTATAGACTTTATTTAAAGACTAAGTATGACTTGAGGATATGAATACGGGTACCAAGTTGACAAGACGCAGACCTGTATGCTTAATTTTATGAGTCAACTTGGCAGGGCCATGGTACCCAGATATTTAGTCAAACATTACTCTGGATGTTTCTGTAAAGACGTTTTTTGGATGAGATTGACATCTAAATAAATGGACTTTGAGTATACCACATTGCCTTCCAAAATGTGAGTGGGCCATGTCCAATCACTTGATGCCTTTGAAAAAAAAAAAAAAGACTTACCTCCCTTAAACAAGAGAGAATTCTGCCAGCATATGGCCTTCAGACTTGAAGTACAACTCTTCCCTGGGTCTCCAGCCTGCTGACCTTTCCTCTTAGATTTTATTCTGGCCAAATTTCCAGAATCTCATGAGCCAATTCTTTAAAATAACTCTCATTTTCTCTCTCTCTCTCTCTCTCTCTCTCTGTGTGTATGTGTGTGTGTGTGTGTGTGTGTGTGTGTGCGTGTGTGCGTGCGCATGCGCGCGCACACACAAGTGCCTTTTCTATGAAGACGAACATGTACACTTGTGGCTTCAGTTCTCCTCTTGTTCATTCATTTTCACTGGAGAAGGGCCTAGGGGAGACTGTTAAGAGAAATTCCCTTTGGGGAAGACTATGAGAAAACCTTGTGGGACTAACATTTGTTAGTGCCCAACCAAGTAAGACTAATGCTTGTTAGGCTCATTGGAACTCCAAGGAAGATCTCTTTATTGATTGGGTGATATGCCTTAGGGGACCACTCAATACGGAAGTCAGGATCCCGTGCGTCTGTCAATATGAGACCATATGATTTAACAATAAAAGTTGAAGAAGAAGTGGAAGCTAGGGCATATTTTGTAATGGGCGTGACTTCTTGTCCCACTGCTTCCACAAAGCACTTCTGTGGCCAAGTCCCAAGTGGCACTTGGGTAGAAATGGACTAGCAAGTGGATTATGTGGCTCCTCCGTCTATTTGAGCTGGAGAACGGTGCGTGTTCGTTGTGACACATTGTACCCTTGTTAGGGATTTGGATTGCAGTGTCCAGCTTTGCTGACACAACTACAGCTATGGGAGAGGTCCCCCCAATCATTTAATGCTGGTATTCAGTAATATCTGTCCAGGGGGCTCACTGTATTGCCACAATAGGAAAAAGCAGCCTCACTAAGTGTGAACTTGCCATCGCATCTAAAAAGCAGAAGTAGCCGGGCTCGGTGGCTCAGCCTGTAATCCCGCGCCTTGGGAGGCTGAGATGAGTGGATTGCCTGAGCCCGCGGGCTGGAGACCTGCCTGGGCAACTTGGTGAGATCTCATCTCCACAATAAATCAAAATATTAGCCGGGCATGGTAGCGTGCACCTGTAGTTCCAGCTACTTGGAAGGCTGAGGTGGAAGGATCGCCAGAGCCCAGCAGGTCGAGGCTGCAGTGGCCGGGAGCGGCCACTGCACTCCTGCCTGGGCGACAGAGTGAGACTCCAACTCAAAAAAAAAAAAAAGCGGAAGTAATTATAATGTGAGTGGTTCCTAATAGGGTGACCACGCAAATACAGTCTACTGTTCCCATTGAAAGTAGTGTGTTTAATAACTACATAGCTTTGCGATTCAGTAATTTCTTTAGTGATAGCCATAATAATAAAAGGTTGGACCTGGAACGGTACACTGGACATTCCAAGCAGAAAATCCTTACCTTTTCACCTAAGCAGATGCTATCTTAGGAGCCCGGGTATTGGACTTTGCAAATATTTGAAAGTGAAGTAGACTGTAGACAACTCCAAGCTTTCCCCTTAACTTCAGACACAGTTTTCCTCCAGGATGGTTCAAGCACTATCTTTTGCTTTTTGGTCTTACCAAAGGTGGGGTTGTCACTGTGCAGGGTAGAGGTGAGAAGGGTTATATGAGGGGGGAGCCCCCAAAATGAAATTTATCGATAAAACATTGTATGTTTATTTCTTACATGTTTAAACTTCAGTCACCTACAAAGTACTCTCTGATGCAATACACCTATTGAGATGCTTTTTCCGCTGCTCAAAAAAGTGACTGTACTGGCCAATTTTGATGCCTTTTAGTGCTTCTGCCTGTTTTTATTTCACTTTTTCCAAAGCGGCAAAACGTTTCCCTTTGAGGACTTTTTTTCATCTGGGAGACAACAGAAAGTCGCTTGAGGTGAGATCAGGTGAATTGGGAGTGTGGAGTATGGAGGTCATGCCATTTTTGGTCAAAAGTTGCTGAACACTCAGCGCCATGTGGGCTGATACATTGTGTTGGCGGGAGAAACAGTCACCTGTTTGCCACAACTCAGGTCATTTATTCTGCAACTTGTGATGCCACTTTCTGAATACTTCCAGAGAAAAACTTTGGTTGACCAGTTGAATCGCAGGAAGAAATTTCTGAGTGTATCACATGGGGCTCATCCTCCAAAAGATAATTCTGTTTTTTGGGGAACCCCCTTCGTAAACGTGCATCACCAGGGAGAAATAGGGAGTTGTTAAGTGGGAAATTTTCCTCTTAAGGAAGGAGCAGGGAGGCAGCTGCGCTGGTCCTGCTAAGGTAGGGGAACGAGTGGGAAGTTGTGAGGACTTGACTCATCCCTGGAAGATGGGGGTTTAGATAGTACAGGCCGCTGTGCAAACTACAGGCTTGAGACTGCTTTGGGCAAGTAGTACAGGTAAATACAGGTAGAGGGAAGTGCAAGTACAAGGGAATGGAGGAAGAGATGATTGCAGTCCAGGTGAATGGACGCACAGGTAAATGCAGGTATTGACGAATGTAGGTACAGGTGAGTGTAGGTAGAGGTGAGTGCAGGGACAGGTGATTGCTGCATCTACCTGCCTCATCCCATATCCTTGATCTCATGTGGACCTCCGTGTAGGTCATATGTTGGGTTGGTGACCAAATAAAATGGTATTGACACCAATCAAGCCCAGGCCATCATTCCTCTGCACCAGGCAGGCTTGGAGGTCTGGCCTGTCTCACGTTCCAGCCTCCACACTCTGACACCCTACATTCTTAACTTCTTCCAGTTGAGACACAAGATTCATCTGGGCTCCAATGAAGCTATCCTTTATTGAAAGAGTGATTACAAAGAGTTTCCCTGGTGTCTGCATCCTTTCTCCTTGTCACATGCAGCACTTGGCCGTCCCGCCGTAACAGGTGCCTTCAATTTTGGTATAGAGTGGGCAGGAAGAGTAGTGACAAGTTCCTCCATTCTTGACGCAAATGTAATGGTCGGATCTGTGGCCAAGATACGTAAGCGTGCCAGCACCTGCAAGAAGAAAACAAAAGCGCTTCAGACTCTGGCTTGTAGCCGCAGCGATCTGAGAACACTTGGTAAAGCAGAACAAACAATTCTGCAAAGCACTCCAGAGAGTTTTCTCTTCTGAGAAATTTGCATGTGAGCGATTTCTGGGACGACAACAAAGAGGGGTCTGAAGAGCTCACTCAGTCCTGGGCTGTGTCAGCTGTGGTCAAACATACATCAAGGATAAATAACAGGGTTGTGAGCAGGGTTTTCTTCTGCTCGGAGATTTTAAGGTGTGCAGGAAATTCAGGTTATTCCCTAAATAAGTTTTGCCACATCTTATCATCCCCCAAACTCACATCCTCTGTTTTAGAAATGTTTGGAAGCAGGCACCATGCCGTCAGCGCATCCTCCACATTCCTCACTCCATGGCTTTAGTTATCACTGCTCCCTATGCCTTTCATTCTGGCTTTCCATCACTATCGCCACTGAAATCCAGGAGTCTTGAAGGTCAGGCTGAAACTATGGTTACTCTCTAAAGCTTTCAAGGTGTTCTCTAGCTGGAATTTATTTCACCCACTTCCCAGTATCACAGAATCTCGTGAATACAAGTTATGCCAGGCTAGTCTTCTACTCTATCCAGTAGAGAGTAAAGTTGCTCTGTTATATCCCTGATAAGTGACCATCAAACCATTGTTTTGCATGTATCTATTGATAGGTATTTTGGACTACATTGTGTTTCCTCAAAATTCCTGTGTTGATGTCTTTACCCCTAACACTTCCAAATGTAACTGTGCTTGGAGATTGAAACTTGAAAGTTTGTGCCTAAGGATAAATGAAGTCATAGGGGTGGGTTCTTATCCAGTATGGCTGGTGTTCTTATAAGAATACATTAGGGCACAGCCACACACAGAGGAAAAACCAGGTGAGGACACAGAATGAAGGTGGCCCATCCACAAGCCAAGGAGAGAGACCTCCGGAGAAACCAACCCTGCCAACGCTCTGGCCTCAGACTTCCAGTGTCCAGAATTGTGAGAAAATAAATTTCTGTTGGTATTTTGCTATGGCAGCCTGAGCAGACTCTAACACTAGAGGCCATTGGCATTCTAGGAGACAGTACATTCTAATATCACGGATCTCTAATTGCTGGAAAGATGGTTTTCTTTTCTTTTTTTTTTAACTGGTAGAAAGTTTATTTCTGAATTTAAATCCGGGGAGCAGAGTGACTTGTGACCTCTTTAAAATAGTTCTACTCTCCCTCCAGACTTTTACAGTTCACTTTTATAAGTCCAGAGTTGTTAGTACCTATACATTAGCCATGTGACCAGCAGAGCATTGTATAGAACTTGAGTTTCAGCTGTATTTATTGATAGTGACATTTTCCGTCCAGACTTCCTGGTGCCAGGTACCAGAGGTATCTCATAGCTTTTATTAGCTTTTATTAGTAGGGCCAGCAGAAGCGTTAATTAAGCTTGCCATAGAGTAAAGGGAGTTTACAAGGCCTAAGACATCATGCATTATGCAAAAGTTATATAAATCACAAAACTTATGATTACATTGATACAAAAGTTATACAAATCACAAGACTTACACTTACATTGATACATATTATTCAAACCTATGACTACTAAATGTGGATTTGCGTCTTTCTTTTTTATTATTTATTTTAAAGATGTGGAGTAAAATTCAGGATTACGTATATGAATGTTCATTATGCAGATACCTTGTTGATGAGGTGTGCTCCCCACTTTCCTGGCAGTTTTCCACTACTGCCAATCCTGACCCCCGACCCCTGGCAGTTTCCCACTACTTCCAATCCTTTGCTTATAGTATTATAATTGTAATTGTTCAAGTTCTGCTTGTGAGTGAAAAGATATGATACTCAGTTCTTTGTTTCTGTGATACATCACTCAGTATCATAGTCTCTAAGTTTATCCAAGTTGCTGTGAAGTTCATGATTTTGTCCTTTATGGCTGCATAATATTCCATTATGTATATGTACCACATTTAAAAAAAAATCCAGTCCTCTTCTGACGGGTAGCACGGTTGGTTCTGTGTTTTTGCTATTATGAATAATGTTGCAAAAAACATGTGTGTGAAGATATCTTTTTCATAGAGTGATTTGAGTTCTTCCGGGTATATTCCCAGTAGGGGGATTCTGGGGTTGGATGGAAGGTCAATTTTTAGGTCTTTTAGGAATCGCCAAACTGTTTTCCACAGAGGCTGTACTAGTTTACACTCCCACCAACAGTACAGAATTGTTCTCTTTCCCCTGCATCCTCTCCTGCATCTGTGGTTTTTTGAGTTATTGATGATGGCCATCCTGACTGGAGTTAGGTGGTATCTCAGTGTGGTTTTAAGTTGCATTTCTTTGATGACTAGTGAGGCTGAGCATTTTTTCATGTATCTTTTGGCTGCTTGTATGTCTTCTTTTGAGAAGTGTCTATTCATATCTTTCGTCCACTTTGTAATGAGGCTGTTTTTTGTTTGTTTTGTTTTATTTATTTATTTTTTGGCACATTTGAGTTCCTTGTAGATCCTAGATGTTAGATATACAGTTGGCAAATATTTTTTCCTAGTCTTTGTGCTATCTTCCTGCTCTCTTGATGCTTTCTTTGGCTTTGCAGAAGCCTTGTCTGTTTGATGAGGTCCCACTTGCCTATCTTATCTCTTATGGCATGGGCACTTGGTTTTGATCAGGAATTGGTTGCCGGTTCCAATTTCCATAAGGGTGTTTCCTGCATTTTCTAAGAGTCTTACAGTTGGAGGTTTTACTTTTATGTCTTTATTCTATTTAGAGTTGATTTTTGTATATGGTGATAGGTAGGGGTCTTGTTTTAATCTTCTGCATGTGATCAGCCAGTTTTCCCAGCACGATTTACTGAATAGGCTCTCCTCTTCCTAGTGGTTGTTGGTGGAGGCTTAACCTGAGATTTTAAAAGGGAGAATTAGTCATCTCTGCAAGGAGCTGGGAGAAGCATACCAGGTACAAAACAACAAGTGTGGTTGGTCTGAAAAAGTATCTTAGGTTCAAGACACTATTATCAGAAAAATAATAAGTATTACCGGAGTTTAGGAAAAGAGGGTTATGAGATATGATTTGAGGGAGATGCAGAAACTAGATCATACACAATCTTGAAGCCATGGTGAGAAGTTTCAGTTCTGAAATCATTAGAGAGGCAGTATGGAATAGTGGTTAAGAACATGATTCTAATCCAAACTTTTCCAAGTATGAATTCTATGACTTTGGGCCAATTACCTAATATCTCTTCTTTAGTTCCCTGATCTTTAAAACAAAGATGATAATACTAATTTCTGTCCTTAGCTTTTTGAGAAGATTGATTTTAAAAAATCGCACAAAACACATGGAAGTTTGTATGGCACAAAGAGATCAAATTGACATCATGATACCTATTATCATTGTCAGAAGGCTTTATGTAAGAAATTGATATTAAAAATAAAGATAATTCTGGCTGGTCTACTGGGAATCGATTGAGTATAAACATGGCATGGCAGCATAGAAACCCGTGTCTACTGCAATGTTTCAGGATGGTGGCAGAAAAGTGGAAGCAAAGAAGCTTGAGAGACATTGGGGACATCTATCTGAAGATACCAAATGAACAGTTGGGCATGTCTGAAACTCAGGGAAGAGATGGGGGCTGGAGATTATACATTTGGAAACCCTTTAAAGCTATGAAATTGGATGTGTTTATGAGAAAGTGTTTAGATAGAGATGGGGGTCCACACTTTATAGGTTGGGATCTATATTCTAAACCGTCACAGATTTCATTCTCTACTTCTTTCTTTTTCTCTCATAGTCCTCACTTAATCCATATTGGGTCGTGCTTTCACTATTAGACTTGAAGTCATGTCTATTTTCCAGGAGATCTTGAAGGGCTAGATAAAACAAAACTGTTGAGGGAGGAGTTAGATCCCCAATGGAGTAAAACACTAATGAATGGAATTCAAGAGATAGAAAAGAGCTCTGCAGGTAAATTTCTTCTTTTCATCTTTCCAATGGACAAACTGTAAAGGAAAATTCACCCTCAAAAACTCTTTAAAGAAGTCCCCTGTGTCTAGTGATCACACATTTTGAGCAGTGTGTTATTTGTTTTTGTGGCTTGTGGTGTCCAACAGTGTCATATTTCATAATATTCTTAAATATTTACATATTTTCTTACCTTGCTTCATTTGTCCCTAACCCCCTATTCTAGGCTGACATTTCCTGAATAAAGTGTTGGCTCTTTCCTTGCCTTGGGTTGTGCTTTTTACAGCACCTGAATGAGACAGAATTTTCTGGAAAATGAGAATTCTGTAAACATTCTAACAGTGGTTAACAGGTTTTATTATTTGTTCTGTTCTCTTCCTTACGTTTTTGTCTTCAGGAACTATTATTATGCTTGTATGAGATCTTCTTGGTCTACTCGCTATGTTTTCATTTTCATTCAAATTCTTTTTTATCCTTCATTCATTTTTTTTCTTAAAAAGTGTCCCTAATTTTATCTTCTCTTTCTCTGTAGGTCTTATCTTTTGTTTATTTACTCTTGAATTCCTTCTAGCTTGTTCTTTTTGATAAAAATTTTAAAATGTCTATTATTCCTTAAATTATATCACTTCATTTATGTGTTTTCCTAATTATCATTTAGGTTGCTTTTTATATAATTTTATCATATTTGAATACCTATTAGCTCATCTTGTTAGATTATAGACCTAATATGTTTTATGGATAAGTACTTCTGTCATGACCTGTTGGGATGTTACTTTGCTTCTTATTTTTAATGTTATCTATGAGATTTGACCTTTATTACATTTTCAATATAAAATTAGTGTTTCTAAAATTTTAGCAGAAAAATGTAATTGAGAATATAGTTTTTAAATGTTGGAGGTAACATTTCAAAACGAAGGTGGCATATTTTCTCCAATTCCTTGAAATTGTTTCTCACACTTCTGTTTAGGTTTTTTTCTTTATTCTTTGCTTCCTTATCTTACTCAATTTGGATTCTACATTCAGCAGTTTCTTTCTTTATTTTTTTTTGAGTTGGAGTCTCACTCTGTCACCCAGACTGGAGTGCAGTGGCCGCTCCCGGCCACCGCAGCCTCGACCTGCTGGGCCCGGGAGATCCTTCCGCCTCAGCCTTCGGAGTAGCCGGAATTACAGACACGCGCTGCCATGCCCGGCTAATTTTTTGATTTATTGTAGAGATGAGGTCTTGCCAAGTTGCCTAGGCAGCTCAGGCAATCCACTCACCTCAGCCTCCCATGGTGCAGGATTACAGGCTGAGCCACTGAGCCCGGCTTAGCAGTTTCTTCTCAGTGTGAGGTTTTGTCTTTAAGAGTAGGGTTTGCTCAGTAGTTTTTAAAATTCATAGAGGTCACCTCTTAGTCTTTCCATAGACATCTTTTACTCATCTGTTCCTTTGTACTCAAGTTGCCTTGTTGAGCTGTAAATCAAGAATATGTTATTTATTTTTGAGTTTTCTGACTTATAAAAAAGCCTACTAGCTCTCTTGTCATTTCCTTTATGTAAGGAACACCACACAAATCTTGTAGCTATTGATGTTTTTTGACACCGCTTGGTTGTAGGATTTGTTGGAACATCTTATCACCTAGTTTTAATTTTAGATGATGTCCATGGTAATTTTTTTAGATAGAAAAAATTTAGAGAATTGTTTTAAGGCTACTTTCCATGTTCAAATTAGAAATGTTTTTATTTAAAAATTATATTTTTAGCACATTAAGGTTTTAAAGTCCTTTCCTGTGTTCTAATTTTTCTCACATTATCCTAGGAATTGGGGGAATTAAAAGGTGCTACTCACAATGGTTAGATTAAGAAACAGAGTTGTTTTAATCTTCTGCATGTGGTCAGCCAATTTTCCTGGCACCATTAATAAATAGGTCCTCTTCTCCCCAGTGCTTGTTGGTGGAGGCTTTGTTGAAAATGAGTTGGTTGAGAAATTAAGACTTTGTTTCTGGAATCTTTATCCTATTCCGTTGGTCTATGTACCTGTTCTTGTACCAATACCAGACTGTTTTGATTATTATAGACTTACAATAAAGTTTAAAGTTTGGAAGTGTAATACCTCCAACTTTGTTTCTCTTGCTGAGGGTTGTTTAGGCTATTCATGGTCGTTTATGTTTCCACATGAATTTCTGTATTGTCATTTCCAGGTCTAGAAGAATGATGTTGGTAATTTAATAAGTATTGCATTGAATCTATAGATTACCTTGGATAGGATGGAAAACTTGACAATGCTGATTCTTCCAATCCATGAGCATGGAATATTTTTCCATTTGTTTGTGACTTTGATTTCTTTGAGCAGTGTTTTGTAGTTTTCATTGTAAAGGTCTTGCATTTCTCTTGTTAGGAAGATGCCAAGGTATTTCATTTTTGGTAGCTATTTTGAAAAGGATTGTGCTTTTTATTTGGTTCTCTGCCTGTTTGTTGTCAGTGTATAAGAATGCGACTGTCTTAGCACATTTATTTTGTACCCTGAGACATTGCTAAAGTCCTTTATCAGTGCAAGGAGGTTGTTGACAGATTCTCTTGAATTTTCAAGGTATAGGATCATATCATCAGCAAAGAAGGATAACTTAACTTCCTCTTTTCCTATTTGGATATCCCTGATTTCCTTCTCTTCCAATTTCTGTCCATTTAATAATATGTTGGCTATGGGTTTATCATAGATGGCTCTTACTATTTTGAGGTTTGTTTCCTCTATGTCTAGGTGTTCAAGGGTTTTTATCAAGAAGGGATGCTGGGTTTTATCAAAAGCTTTTTCCACATTTAATTATAGAATCATTTGGTTCTTCTTGTTACATCTGTTGTTGTGTTGAATTACATTTATGGTTTTGTGGATGTTGAATCAGCCCTGCATCCTGGGGATGGAGCCTACTTCGTCATGGTGGATGGTTTTTGAGATGTGTTGTTGGATCCAATTTGCTACAATCTTGTTGAGAATTTTTGCATCTATATTCATCAGGGGTATTGGCCTGTAGTGCTTTTTCTTAGTTGGATCTCTCTCCAATTTGGGTATCAGTGTGATGTTGGCTTCATAAAGTGATTTGGGGAGAGTTCTATCTTTTGTGACAGCTTGGAATACTTTCATTAGGATTGGCACCAGCACCTTCTTGTATGTTTTGTAAAATTCTACGGGAAACCTGTCTGGTCCTTATTTAGCAAATGGTGTTGGGAAAACTGGCTGACCACATGCAAAAGAATAAAAGAGGACCCATACCTATCACCATACACAAAAATCAACTCTAAATGGATCAAAGACCTAAACGTAAAACCTCAAACTAAGAACCTTAGAAAACACAGGAGACACTCTTATGGAAATTGGAATATACAACCAATTCCTAATCAAAACTCCAAATGCCCATGCCATAAGAGATAAGATAAACAAGTGGGACGTCATAAAACTGAAAAGCTTCTGCAAAGCAAAATAAACCATCAAGAGAGCATAGAGACAGCCCACATTATATTTGCCAACATTATATCTGACAAAGGCCTAATATCCAGGAGCAACAAAGAACTCAAACATGCCCAAAGAAAAAACCAATAGCCATGTTAAAAAGCGGGCAAAATAGGTTAACCCTCTCGGGTTTCCTCCCACTGCGGGAGTTTTTCTGTCCTCTCAATAAATCCTGCATTCGCAGTAAAAAAGTGGGCAAAATATATGATTGGATATCAAAAGAAGACATATGAGGAGCCAATAGATGCATGAAAATATGCACAGCCTCATTAATCATCAAAGAAATGCAAACTAAAACCATACTGAGATACCACCTAATTCCAGTCAGAATGGCCATCATCAATAACTCAGAAAACAACAGATGCTGGAGAGGATGTGAGGAAAATGGAATGCTTCTACATTGTTGGTAGAAGTGTAAACAATTACCTCTGTGGAAAACAGTATAGTGATTCCTAAAAAATCTAACAATTGTTCTTCCACATGACCCAGCAATTTCTCTTCTGGGAATATACTCATAGGAACTAAAATTATTCTATGAAAAAGATACCTTCACACTCATGTTTATTGCAGCGTTTCTCACAATAGCAAAAACATGGAACCAACCGTGTGGCCCATCAAAATGGACTGGATAAAAAAGTGGTGCAAACACACAATGGAATATTACACAACCATAAAGAAGGACAAAATTATGGACTTTGCAGCAACTTGGATGGAGTTAGAGTCTGTAATACTCAGTGATCTATCACAAAAACAGAGAACTGAGTACCGTACATTTATCATACTACAAGAAAGGGATTGGCAGTAGCAGGAAACTGCCAAAGCAAGGCACATAACATCAATAAGGGTACCTGCTCTAAACCCAGGAG
>CAUYQG010089856.1:0-18720 GCA_963574415.1 Tarsius wallacei
TAGCATGTGCCTGTAGTTCCAGCTACTTGGAAGGCTGAGGCGGAAGGATCGCCAGAGCCCAGCGGGTCGAGGCTGCGGTGGCCGGGAGCAGCCACTGCACTCCAGTCTGGGCGACAGAGTGAGACTCCAACTCAAAAAAAAGAAAAAAACCCAAAGCCTTCCACAGCCAAGGGAGCATCTTTGGCGTAGGGCCATGGGGGACCCTCACCCTGTACATGAGCGTCTAATCATGCCGGGGGCCAGACCCTCCTCTGGAGGAGGTGAGAAAGGGGGGAGGCTGGGCCAGTGTATGCGGGTCCTGGGTACACCGTGGAATCAGCACATCTCCGTTAGTGTTTTAACCACATTCTGAAGCGTTCCCACTCTGGGACTGTCTTTTCCTCAAAATGAAGAGAGAGACGCAGGGAGGTAGGTGGCATGGCGAAGCCCACCTGGTGGCAGAGTGAGGCTGGCCCGGGTGGTCCTCCTGGGCCTGACCAGGCCGTGGGCACATGCCCCCAGCCCGCTCCCTGCCCGGGGGTTGGGGTGTCTCTGCTCCACAGAGGCCTCACGGAATCCAGGTCCGGCCTTCTGTGAAGGACCTAGAGAACGAAGAGTGGTCTGCCCCGCAGCACGCGCCTGGCAGCCGCGGCCTTTGTTGGCAGCGTCTCCCACTGTTCCCTAAGTCTGGTGTCGGCCAGGAGCGTGCGCACTGTGTCGCGGCTGCCCCGTGAAGGGAAGGACCAGCCCCTGAGCTCCCTCCTCAAAATTCTGTGTGGATGTTGAGAGCGATAACGCTGCAGACGCCAAGAGGGTAGGAAAGGTTTGTTGCCCACGTGGCGGGGCGTTCTGGAGAGCAGAGCAGGCTCCAGCCCGACAGAAACCACTGCAGCAGAGGGCCCGAGTGGCTGAGGGTTTCACGGTGGTGAGGGGTGGGCCCACCATCACCAGCCAGCAGTTCGCAGTGACTGACCACATGGCGTGCTCCGTGGGCTGAGCGGCCGGCCGTGTGTGCAGGGTCGCACCCCAGCCTGAGACGAGCTCGGGGCCTTGTGCCCACTCCCCGTGGCCAGGGGGGTGTCTCATGGGGAGAGCCATCCTGAGCTGCTGATGGGGGGTCCACGGGGGTTGTCCCCGGCAGCATGGCTGTCCTGGACGGTCACCTCCTCCTATGCGTTGCAGGCTCAACACAGCCCTCCCTTTTCCTCCACAGGAGTGCAGTCCTTGTCCTGTTCTGTGTTGAAGCCCACTTCGGAAGTTATTCACTTTCGACTGAGGCCTGTGGGTGATATTTCTGTAGGTTAAGAAAAGATGGGACCCTGGCAGTGTGCAGGTGACCCCCAGGAGCTGGCCTGGCCCCCAGATTTGAGTGGGGGGGGCAGTGGGAGCGACCAGGCTGCAGAACTGTTTGGGGGCTGGGGGAAGATGAGTCGCAGATATCAGAGACCCCCAGTGCTGGGCTGCTTCCCAGGGAAAGGTCTAGAAGATGTGTCTGTTGCAGGCGGAATTCTCAGAATGCTCCCCGAGGCCCTCACCCCCCCCCGTTATTTAGCCAGATGCAAGTGTGGGGGTTGCTGGGAAGGGCCTTTGCAGATGGGATTGAGGTCACTAATCAGCTGGCCTTAAAATAGGGAGATCACTCGGGATTATCTGGGTCGGCTCAGCATGATCGCATGATTCCTTAAAAGTAGCAGAAGAGAGGAGAAAGATGCGGCAGAGAAGAGCAGAGCCAAAAGATTCCAGGTGTGAGAACTCAACCCACTGTTTTGGGGAAGAGGCGGAGGAAGGGTGATGCGAGCCCAAGGACATGGTCCTCCTCCAGAAGACGGCACCGGCCCCAGGCACACTGAGGACTCAGACCTCTGTCCTTCCGACAGCCTCCTGGCTCTGAATTCTGCCCGTAGTCGAGGTTGCAGGTGGTTGATCCCAGGACATCTAGACAGGGACACAGCCTCGATGACACCTTGATCTAAGTGACTGTAGGTGGAGACCAGGCTGGGCCCGGCCTTCTGGCCTGCAGAAACTGTGAGGTAATAGATGAGTGTGTGTTGTTTCAAGCCACTAAGTTTTTTCTGTCACGACAGCGACAGGAAACTAACAGACGCATCCTCCCTTGGAGTCCCACGGAGACGGTCCAAGCTGCTGCTGCCAGGGCTGCTCTCCTCTCAGCCATTAGTGGACTACGGAGAAGTCATCCCTTAGGAAAAGGCGCCCCGGGCCCCGGCCAGGAGCCATTTGTCTACACCCTGCCAACTGGGGGTGGGAGCCAAGTTGCCTTTTAATGCTCAGTTCCCACCATTTTCCCACAGAGGAACTTTCCAGAATGGGATCTTGACACGTCCCTAAGGACATTTCGTGCTGCACAAATCCCTCTGGTCCTATGCGGGCAGGAAGTGGGAATATTAGCAAAGTACAGGTCCAGGGAGGCCGCCCACCAAAGCACTTGCGCCTGGGTGCGGAGAGCTTGTCTGAAGCAGGCCAGCTCACAATGCAAGGAGAAGAAGGTCGCGTCAGGAGCCAAGGAGGAGATGCAGAGGCGCCAAAAGCAGGCCGGCCGGTCCTGCTGAGCAGAGCTGGATGCTCACAGGGGGTGGAAAGTGGAGCAGGGAGTTCCATCCAGTGACTTAGGATGGAGGCAAGGAGTCGTGGCACTCGGGTCTCAGTTCAGAGGGACGATGACACACATCATCCACTAAAACGCAAGGTGGAATACGTGCTGTGAAATTGCAAAAGAAGCCGGGCTTGGTGGCTCCGCCTGTAATCCTAGCGCTTTGGGAGGCTGAGGTGAGTGGATTGCCTGAGCCTGCAGGTTCGAGACCCGCCTGGGCAACTTGGTGAGCCCTCATCTCTGCAGTAGATCAAAAAATTAGCTGGGCATGGTAGCGCGCACCTGTAGTTCCAGCTACCTGGAAGGCTGAGGCGGAAGGGTGGCCGGAAGCAGCCACTGCACTCCAGTCGGGTGACAGAGTGAGACTCCAACTCAAAAAATAAAAAAAAAAAGAAAAGAAATTGCAAAAGAAATTCGAAATGAGGCATCCAGCGAAGAGGAAAGGTGTGTGTCATGGAACTGTAGTGATGCTGATGACACTCACATGTGTGGACACCTACTTCATTCTTAGCCCTCCATGCGGGAGGTATGTAGACTCTCAACGAGGGGTGCCACTGTGACCCTGACTGCCCCAGTCCAGCCCCTGTGTTTATTCACAGGCATAACTCAGGCCAGGTGCAGTGGCTCATGCCTGTATTCCCAGTACTTTGGCAGGCCAAGGCAGAAGGATCACTTGAGGCCATGAGTTTGAGGCCACCCTGGGCCACATAGCAAGACCTTGCCCCTACACAAACATTAAAAAATTAGCTGGGCATAGTGGCATGCACTTGTAGTCCCAGCTGAGACAGAGGGATTGCCTGAGCCCAAGAGTTTGAGGCTGCCGTGAGCCATGATTGTGCCACTGCACTCCAGCCTGAGTGACAGAGTGAGACCCTGACTCAAAAAAAGAAAGAAAGAAAAAGCATCACTCAGCGTCTCCATCCCTGTATTTGGAATCAGCCAGTGCCCCAGGGAAAGCAGCCCAGATGCTGAATCTCCCTCCCTACCCTTCTCTCCTCGCCCCAGTCATAGCCCAGGTATTTCTTCAGTCTCTTTCTAGTACCTTCCAACAGATGTTTATATTACTTTTCATTCAACATTTTAAGCTATTCTTACTACTTTTCTTAAGCTAGAGCACTTTCCTCTTTTTTTGTTAATTCTTCACAAACATCTGTTTTTAAAATAAGCATTTTTATTGCTTTTTCTGATTGTGAAGACAGGGTATTCATCTTGGCAAATACATAATAATAGAAAACAAAGTTAAACTCACCTGAAATGCTACCACCCCAAAGTAAACACTGTTAACCATTTAGTATGTAACCTTTTATATATGTATGCCTTTTCATTATTTGTCTTTTTATTACTTTTTATAAGTAGGATCACACCCTATCTAGTGGCTTGTAACCTACTTTTTTATTGTCATATGTTTTTAGTGACTTTTTACTTTAATAAATATAGAGCTAGATCAACCTTTTGAACTGGCTGTGTGGTGTTTCGTTATATACACATACTTAATTTTACGAGTTCCCAATAATGTACAACTAGTTTGTCTCTTATTTTTTACTATTAAGATCAGTCCCGGGATCAATATTCTTGTAAATGTGTGCTTTTCTGTGTACTTATCTGCTAAGGATAAAATCCTAGAAGCGAAAAAATCAGATCGACATATTGTTCTTTGTAAAACTTTTATTGAAGTGCACCAAAAAGTGTGAATGTTCTGATGAGTTTCACAGAGTCAATGTTACTGTGCAACCAACACAAATCAAGAAGTAGAACATTGCCATCACAACAGGCTGTCTTTTCTTTTTTTTTTTTTTGAGTTGGAGTCTCACTCTGTTGCCCAGACTGGAGTGCAGTGGCCGCTCCCGGCCACCGCAGCCTCGACCTCCTGGGCTCCAGCGCTCCTTCTGCTTTAGCCTTCCAAGTAGCTGGAACTACAGGCGCGTGCTACCACGCCCGGCTAATTTTTTTTTTATTTATTGTAGAGATGAGGTCTCGCCAAGTTGCCCAGGCGGGTCTCAAACCCGCGGGCTCAGGCAGTCCACTCACCTCAGCCTCCCAAAGCGTGGGATTACAGGCTGAGCCACCAAGAGGCTGTCTTTTCAATGGAGTGATTAGTCCGTTCACGTTTAATATGATTGTTGATATGGTTGACTTACATTTACTGTTTCACTCTTTTTTGTGCCATCTTCCCTATGTTCCTCTCTTTTTCCTTTCCTGTCTTCTTTTGGGTTAATTGGTCCTTTAAAAGAAAAAAATTCCCAGCTGGGCTCAATGGTTCAGCCTGTCACCTCAGCACTTTGGGAGGCTGAGGCAAGTGGATTGCCTGAGCCCACGGGTTCGAGACCAGCCCGGGCAACTTGGCAAGACCTTGTCTCTACAATAAATCAAAAACTAGCCGGGCGTGGTAGCGCGCGCCTGTAGTTCCAGCTACTTGGAAGGCTGAGGCGGAAGGATCGCTGAGCCCAGCAGGTCGACGCTGGGGTGGCCATGAGCATGTCACTGCACTCCAGCCTGGGCGACAGAGTGAGACTCTAACTAAACAAAAAATCCCACTTTAAGTTTTTACTGGCTTGTCACTATTTCTTGCATTATTTTGTAATGGTTGCTCTGAAGTTTATAATATATACCTTATAATCTCTACAGTTTACTAGAAGTAATATTTACCACTTCATGAAACGTGTAAGAACTTTACAGCTGTATAATTTCAGTTATTCCTTTCCCATATTTGTGATAGGGCTGTTGTTTTTATGGTCACCTACATACACTATAAGCCCCACAATATAATGTTACAATTTTTGCTTTATACAGTTAAATATATTCTAGGCCAGGTACGGTGACTCATGTCTGTAGTCCCAGCACTTTGGGAGGCTGAGGCTAGGGGATTGCTTGAACCCAGGAGTTCAAGATCAGCCTGGGCAACATAGTGAAACCTTGTCTCTACAAAAAAAAAAATTAGTCAAGTGTGGTGGTGTGCACCTATAGTCCCAGCTACTCGGGAGGCAAAAAAAAAAAAAAAACTTGAGTCTAGGAGTTCGAAGCTGCAGTGAGCCGTGATTGTGCCACTGCTCTCCAGCCTGGGTGACAGAGTGAGACAATAACTAAAAAAAAAAAAAAGTTTTATACACACACACACACACACACACACACATATATATGTATTTTTGAAGATATCAATTTTAAAAGGTGTGTTGTATGTATCTACAGTTTTACCATTGATGATGCTTGTCATCCCTTCTTGAAGATCAGAATTTCTGCCTGTTACCATTTCGCCGCAGCCTGAGAAGCTTCACTTGGCATCCCCTGAGCCAGGATCTGCTGGTCACTCATCCTCTGAGTTTTCATTGCTCTGAAGAGTCTTTCTTCCACTTTCCTTCTTGCAGGACACTTCTGCTGGTGTCGAATTCCGAGTGGACAGTCGTTTCCCTTTTAGCAGGTCAGAGATGTCCTGCTGCCTCTGGCTTTCATGATTTCCAGGAAGTCACCTGTCACTCAATGAAGGCCTGGCTCGTGACGTTGCTCTCCATTTATCCTGCCTGGGATTCAGTGCTCTCCTCGAGTCTGTCAGTGTGTGTCTCTTGCCAGATTTGTGAAGCCATTGGCCCTGCTTCTTCAGATCTGCTTCTGTTCCGCTCGTTCTGCCCTCCGGCGTGTTAGCCCACTTCATGCTGTCCCACAAGCCACTCGGTGCTGTGCAGTAATTTCCGACTCTCTTTCTCTCTTTTTCAGATTGGATCATTTCTGTGGGTCTCTCTTGAAATTCACTGACTCTTCTGATATTTCCAGTCACGCGTTCCTTTTCCTTCTGTCTAATAAATGTGGATTGCATCTTGGTCATCAGATGACAGACTGGAGAATCTTTGAATGCTGCCGTTTCCCGGAAACTTTGTTGTGGTTGTTTTGCTTTTCTTCTAGCAAGGAGTTAACGTGACTGGAAACTTCACAGTCTACGTTCGGGTTTCTGGCCTCAGCTGGGCTGCCTAAAGTTTTCCCACACCTTCAGAGCTCAGGGGTCCGCCAGAGACGTGGGCAGAACGCCACTCAGAGCTGACCTGCAGCTCTCCCCGCAGCTCTTTGTTCTGGGATTGTCCTCTACTTCAGCTTCTGTAATCATCTCCCTGTCTGTCTTCTGATTGTTTAATCGCTGGCACTGTGACTGCAGGTTTCTTTTTTTTAAGTCCAAAATGTGTTGATTGGGACGTTTCCCACTCATCTTTTAGCCTGGGAAACACCCTTCTGTGAGCCTTGCCCTTCCCTGCTGTGAGTTGGCGGAGGATGGCGGAGCCGCCCGCACGCAAAACCACCGCATGCACGGCTAGAGAACGTGGGGTTTCTCTGGCACCCTGGGCACGTCCTGCCATGAAGTAGAAATTGGGGCTCTGCACCCGGCACTTCCTGTGGAGAGGGATGAGGAGACCCTTTGCGAGGAGCATGTTCTCTTGGGCAGGTCATCACTGCCGGCAAAGTGTCAGATTTCTGTCTGGATTTCAGCCATCCCTGGGCGCCTGCCCTCAGGCAGAAAGCTCTAAGAGCTGGAAACTCAGCCAGTGGTATTCCTTCACTTTTTGCCTACTCCGAGTTATTCTCTAGTGCCATCAGGTAGCTGTGTTTTGTATTTTTTTTCTAATGGGTGTAACGATCTGTGCAGAGTTTGTCTGATAGTAGCCATTCCACTATGATCAGAAGCCCTTAAGAGAAAGTAAATATTTTTTCATTTATTTATTTTAAAGACGTGGGGTACAGTTCAGGGTTAGGTATACAAACGTTGATTATGCAGGTACCCTTGTTGATGAAGTGTGGATAAAGTCAATATTTTTTTCGTTGAGCAGTTGAGGGATATTTTTTACCTTCTGCGATATGGGAAGGTTAAGTGTTGGTTGAGCTTAATTGCCTCTGTCCAAGAGGATGGGGGAAGCAGAGCATACAACAAATGGAAGCCAAAGTCACATCCTCACAGAGCCCTGCTTCTCAGCCTATTTCAGGGGCATTTCCACTGTAGAAATCAGACCCACATGGGTGGGTTTAAAGCAGACCCAGAGTGCACAGTGTTTTCAAGTTACTTTTGGACAGGTCTTCAGAAACAAAGGCAAGCTGGTGGAGCAGAGCTGTATGTGCTGGCCGCACGCAAGCGTGAGACCCCCAGGTTCAGGTGTGTGCCTCAGATTTGCTGACATTCTCTCTGTGGGTTGGTAGAGCCTTTCCAAGCTTCAGAATTTTCCTTATGTCAAATGAAAACAAACAACATAGTTCCGCGACAGAGGAGTCGATGAAAATGTTTGTCCAGTCGGAAAGGTTTCAACTGCATTTTCTTGACGATAAAAACAAATAGTCCGGGCATTTTAGCACACCTGGCCTTTTCAGCCCCTTTGTCCAAATGTTACCCACCCATACGTAGACTTTTCTAGGTTTCACCAGTGTTCAAACTCATGCCTAGAAATTTTATGGGAAATATTTTGACAAGGGGAGGAAAGTTGCCGTTAGCAAGTTTGTAGTATCTGTCCTAAAGGATTTGTGCATTTGAACAGACAATGTCAGAATTGATTGGACAAAGAATGGTAGCAGAAGAGGGGAAAAATGCAGTTTCTGGGAAGTCTGCATGTTCCCAGCAATATTCTAGCACTTGCACTCCCCTGAGTGTCAAGACCTTAGCATGTGCCTCTCTGTCCACCACTTTGGACAGCATTGCAGCTGTCAGTGTCCACATCGGTGGTTCCCAGAGGCTTCCATCAAAAGTGGTTAACTCGGGTTGGTCAGGAGCCCATCAGGGCTGAAGTGGAGAGAGGATATGAGGCCAGACAGGCCACAGCCTCAGAGCCGTGGTCAGGATTTTGACCTTGCTCTGAACTAAGTGGGAGTCTTTGCAGATCTTAGGCAGAGGAGTGATGTGAGCTGATTGTCCTTTACTACCCAGGCTGCTGTGCAGAGGGGAGACCAGCTGGAAGGCACATGTGTCACTCTGGAGGAGGGGACAGGGATGTGACCTGCACCGGGGGTCATAGTGGAGGGGTGAGAAACGGTTGGGTTCGGGATAATAAAGGCAGAGCGGATAGACTTGATGGTGGACGTGGCTGTGGGTTGTGGGAGAAAGACGGGAGCCAAGGGCGACCAGGATTGTTCTTGCCAAGATCTTTGCTCCGAGCCACCGCGAGTGCAGCTGTCAGCTGTTGAGATGAGGATGGGGTCTGGGTGGGAGGCCGGGCGCTCCGCTTGGCGCCCCTTACCTTTGAGATGCTCACCAGGCGTTGCAACAGAAGACCCCGGCAGGCCATTGGAACGGCAGGGGCAGCTGTCACCTCATTGCCTAGTGCCGCCCTGAGCCGGTCGCACCACCCACATCACAACAGCCGCAGTGCAAATACATCCAAATTCCCAAACGTGAGGCCAAGCCAGGCTGTGTCGGACAGAGGGTCCCGGCAGTTGCAAAGACCCAGGCTCCAGAACATGGTATGGAATGCTTCTCCTTGTGAAATCACACATTCCTACCGCAAGAACCAAAACAAAAGTGCAGGGACATTCTGCAGTTGGCTCCATGAGAGCGTGATGGAAATGAAGCCTACCAGTGATTTCTATACATGTGCAAGATGAGAGACTTAGAGACAAACCACACCTTCAGGATCCCAGAAGAACTATTCTGCCTCAAGAAACCACAGCCACAGTGAAAGGATTCCCTTCAGCAGTTGCTGGTGCTACTGACAAGTGTGGTATCTTTTTTTTTTTTTAAGTTGTAGTCTCTGTCATCAGGCTGGAGTGCAATGGCACGCTCACGGCCACCCCAGTGTAGACCTGCTGGGCTCCAGCGATCCTTCCACCTCAGCCTTCCAAGTAGCCAGAACTACAGGTGCGTGCTACCATGCCCAGCTAACTTTTGATTTATTGTAGAGACGAGGTCTTGCCAAGTTGCCCAGGCTGGTCTCAAACCCGTGGGCTCAGGCAGTCCGCTCGCCTCGGCCTCCCAAAGCGCTGGGATGACAGGCTGTGTCACCACGTCTGGCCAAGTGTGGTATCTTAACATAGTCAGTGCTGATGGAAGCACTGTCAGCTGGGAGGATGAGGCCGGGCACACGCATGGCACTGACAGGAACTTGGTCTTCGAGAGGAGGGAAGGGCATGAGGGCCCCCACTCTCACCCGCCTGGCAGCATACTTATTTGTGTTCAGGAGGCATAGCTACAGGTCAGGTCGCGTTCCAGTAGTAAGCTAAAGAAAGGTGGCCTGAGTCTTGATCCCAGCTGAGGAGAGGTGCAGGTCTTCCAGCAAAGAGGGCAGCTGGAGCGGGCGCTGGGCGTGGAGCAGCCAGCCCTGAAGGCTCCGCCGTGTGCATGAGACCTCGGTGCCGGGAGAGCGACTCCACCTGGAGCTGGCGTGGGCGTGCTCAGCCTGCACAGGCCGCAGCGTTCACGCTCTCCAGGCAGGGTTCCCCCATTTGGCGACAGCCCGAAAACGAAGCAGGGCCACCCTAGATACATCAGGTTGTCCCGCTGTGTCCTCCTTTAGCAGCTTGGGCACTGAGAGAGGGACGCTGGGTCATCGCAGAAGCCTCATTTCCTTCACGTGACGGGCGCAGCTACACTCTTGCCCTCGTGAGCAGTCGTGGTGGGCTTTTTTGTCTGTTTGGTTTTTATTCTTGTTTTTTCTTTCAATCGTGGTGTCTTAGTTGGTATTTAAATGATTTTGTGGTGAAAATTGTTTAAGTAATTGTGGCATGATTTTATCGCATTGCAGAACATGGAGGTGAAAATAACGAAACATCTTGTTAGAGCAGTGTGTGATGTAATCCCATTGTATTGATTTGCCAAAACTTGTAATTTGGCAAAGATATCGCCTCCCTTGGATTTGCGCCTCACGAGTCTCTGATCTAGAATGTTGTGTGGTAGGCTGCTTCTCTTCAGGGAAAAGTCAAAGTCATGACCTGAATTTTGCCACAGCCTGAACTTAGAGGAGCAGCTGTTCACATTCTTGGCACGTCCCATCTGCCAAACACAAAATTGCCATGTGTCAAGAATCACGCTTCACTCACTGCTCAAGCATGACGCATCGCATCTCGGACGTCATTGCTCTTCGGAGCGAGTGTGGCCGCAAAGCGTCTTTCATGTCCTTAGGCCTGCCTTTGGACTGGTCTCCCAGGTGCTTGTGCCTTCAACAAGATGGCGCCACGGGGCCAAGCAGCCAGGTGTGGTGGGGCCTGGGTAGGATGGTAGGTCGGTCGCAAGGGCCCGCTCAGGGGTTGGCATCTGCCTTCTGCTCTAAATCCTGTCCAACTTCTTCTGAAAAATTGCTATTAATAGGCTTTATTTTTAGGACGGCTTTAGATTTACAGAACAATTGGGCAGACTGTACAAAGAGTGCCCGTGTACCCTCGCCCAGGTTGTCATTCGGCGCTCAAGTGAGTGCGGTGCATCTATCACAAGACAGAAACCAATGCCGGCATGTGCGGGAGAGGGCGTTGGCCCACAGCCCAGGGGTGGCCGGAGGGCTCTCATCCTGCCTGTGCTGCCAGGTGCGAGAGGCCTCGGCCTCCCCGGTTGCACCAGCCACAGGGACCTCGTCACGTCAGGGCCCTGATGATACCTGTTGCCAAGGGAGACTGGGGCCAGGCACATATGCAGGGGCACACTGTAAATTCTCAGAAAAAGTTGTCTTCCCCAGACCCATAAGAGAACCGGGAGACCGGGGAGGACGAAAGAAGTTGCATGTCTTTCCCAAGAGAGAAAAGCCCTGAAGGTGGTCTTGGGGGATGGTGGGCTCCGATGTGGGGCTAGAGCCAGAAACGGAGCTCTCCAGAGTTTCTTCGGTTTTAAGCAAGTCTTCTGTGCAGCCTGACACCAAAAACCTCGAGCTGAGAACGCGACTAAGTGCAGTGTGGGATCCCGGGACAGAAAAAAGACATTTGGGAGGACTGAGGAAGTCTGAGCAAAGCATGGACGTAGTCACATGCCAGCATTGGTTTCTTCCTTGTGATAGACGCACCGCACTCACTTGAGCTCCGAATGACAACCTGGGCGAGGGTACATGGGCACTCTTTGTACAGTCTGCCCAATTGTTCTGTAAATCTAAAGCTGTTCTAAAAATAAAGCCTATTAATAGTAATTTTTTAGAAAAAGTTGGACAGGATTTAGAGCAGAAGGCAGATGCCAACCTCTGAGCAAAGGCAGCAGGGCAAACAGGAGTGAGAAACCAGCCGGCCATGCGGCCGGCCTGGCCCCCGAGGGCAGCAGGGTGGCCCCATGCAGGGTGCCCTCCCCCTCCAGGGCGGCTCCTGGCTTCCGAACCAGGCTGCCAGAGTGCAGTGCAGAAGGCCCTGTCCTGATGCCAGCTGAGGTCCCGGAGGGATGCATAGACGCTGCCCTCATTGCTGCTCCCCGGCAGTAAACAGGCACCTCACCCAGACTTCTCTGTTGGATGCGCCGTCAGCAGGAATCCTTCCTGCAGAAGTCACACAGTGTAAACAATCTCAGTCTGGTGAAAATAGCTAAGAGACCTGACCAGCGAGGTTTGGCTCCTGGCGAGCTGTGGGATTTGGAGGAAGGAGCCTCACCTTTCCGGGCTGCAGCTTTCTCGTCTGTAGAATGGACCCACTGTTTCGTCGTCCTTGTTCCTGTCACAAGGATGTAGGGAGATGCTGGCGCACCACAGTCCTGAGACTGTATCCCAGTCCCCCAGCTCAGAGCTGCGGGGGACAGTGCCACCTGCACCGCCACCACCTGCACGCGCTGTCCTTCCCAGGCAGGGACTCGCCACAGGCAGCCGGACACCTTGAAGCCACGCCCTCCCTGTCTCCTTTCTCCCTGCACTCCAGCTACTCTGCAAACTCTCCCTATTGCTTCTGGAGCCAGATGCTGCTCCCGTGGCCTGGAATGCTCTTCAGCCCTTCCATGTCTCAGCTCCCAGCATGTCGCCCCTGGCCCTCACAGCGCTGGCTGGGGTCTCCCGTGTCTAATGTGGCACAGCCTTGCCACGTGACGTCGTCTATTTAACTCCCCTGTTTCCTGCTGGACGCTGACCTTCTCAGCATGGCATCCTCAGAACCCAGCATGGCATCTGGGCACATACACAGTGGGCCCTGGGTAAGGACTTGGGAGTGTACTCCGTAAGGAAGAATTGAATGCATAGATGGAAGTTGCTGGAAGCACCCGGTGGGTTGTGCTGGGGGAGTGGCCAAGCCTGCCTGCACAACTCCAGACGCCCACGTGCCTGTGTCCCTGTTTCTACTCTGAGACCATGTGCCAGTCTTTTTCGAGAGATTTCTAAAAGGGCCCAAGGCCACCCCAAAGATTGTGTTGCCAGTGTTTGCAGGAGCAGAACTTAGCAAGCTGGGGAGTCTCTCGGTTCATGGATCTTGACAGAGAGCAATGGATCTCAGCCTAGAGCCGGCGCCAGGCCATCTGGGGCCAGTTTCCCATTCAGCAGGTCTGGAGAGGGGCCCCGAGAATTGCGATCTCTAGCAAGTTCCCAAGTGCCGCTGCTGGTTGGGAGCCCACGCTGTGAGAACTGCCGACTTCCCGGCTCACTGTCAGCACAGGAAAGAGACGCGTCTGGAGATCCCGGGCTCCCTCCACCGCCTTCCCTTCCACTGGGAAACAGAGCCTGGTTTGGCCACTGTCCATCAGTGGCACCGGCACCCGTGCCGAACGTGTTGCCGAATGTGTTGCCGAACGTGTGTCGTGAATCCAGAATTCTTCACCGTGCTGCCGTCTAAACTTCGTTGAAATCCCAGAATGGATCAGAGACAGCTGGCATGTCATCCTACATAAAAATTGAAAGTCCAGAGCCAAGACCGGCTTTGTTACCTCCTGGTCACGTTGTGTTTGCTCAGATGTTCATACGCAGACCCTGGGGAGTGCATAGTCACGCCCCTGAATGCTTTCGCTTGTGTTTGCTGCATGTGACCCTCCGGTGGCCTTGCCAAGCCATCAGGTGACCGGCTCTGCCACCAGCCGTTTGCACACACCAGCTCCAAGCCCGGGACCCCAAGCCCCGCCGCCTCTGCCTCCACGCCCACGAATGCCTGCTTTCCTCCCTGTCTGCAGTTGCAAAGCCCTTGGGACACACCTCCTCCGTCCGTCCCCACGCCGCTGCAAGCTGGCATATAAGGGGAGGAGGGAAGGCGCTGGGAGACTCGTGTTGGAATTTGCTTCTCTTTCCTCCCAGGCTGTAGATTTGCTAGATGAGCAATCATTCTGTAAACTGCTGAGACCTCAGCCGGGACTGACTGAGAAGAGAGCCAAGAAAAGTGGTGACTCCTACAAGACGTCTGTTTTGTTCCCCCGAGAGACCATTGCTCCTAAAATACCCCAGAGAAGAAAATGTGGCACTGAGAGAGAGAAGAAGAGACTTTATTTTTTAAGACATATACTATGGGATTTAAAGATTAAAGTATATGATGTCTGAGACTTGCTTTAAGGTAAGGGAGCATCCACTTATAAGTGAGCGCTAAACCCTAAATACACACAGGCATAAGGAGGGGAACAGCAGACATGGGGGGGCACTTCTAAGGGGGAGAGACAAAAGGAGAAAAGGGCTGAAAAGCTACCCACCGGGTACCATGCCCACCACCTGGGTGACGGGCTCCCTAGAAGCCCAAACCTCACCGTCATGCAACAGACCTCTGGAACAAGCATGCACACAAACCCCTTGAATTTAAAAACTAAATAAATAAGAGCGTGCCAAAAGAAGTCAAAGTGGATCTAAATATGGGGAGATATTTCATGTTCGTGATCGGAAAACTCACGAGGTAAAGATTTCCATTGTTTACTAATTAATACACAGATTTACAGGTTGAATACAGTTCCTTTCAAAATCCCAACAAGACTTTTTGTAATTATAGACAAGGGTATTCCAAAATATATATGGAAAGGCCAAAGAACAAAAATAGCTGAGACAATTCAGAAAAAGAGGAACCGCTCTGCCAAATTTCAAGAATTATTGCATACCCACTGACAAGATTGTTTGAATGAATGCACAAATCAATGGAACAGAATGGAGAATCCAGAAGTAACTCCAAACAGGTACAGCCAGCCAGTTGTTTAAACAATCAAGATATAATTCACATACGATTGTTATTTTCCATCTTGTGTTGCTGTTTTTATCATAACCATTGTAAGGATGAAGTGGTATACCATTGTGGTTTTTTTGCATTTCCCTAATGATTAGTGATGCTGAACGTCCTTTCATACGCTTATAGGGTATTTTTGTATTTTTAGAGAAATGTCTATTCAAGTCCTTTGCACATTTTTGAATCGGGTTGTTTCCTGAATTTTTAGTTAGCTTTGGTTTTAGTTTTTTTTTTTAGTTGTAGGAGTTGTTTATATATTCTGGCTGTCAATCCCTTATCAGATACATGATCTGCAAATATTATTTCCCCATTCTGTGGGTTGCCTTTTCTGTCTTGATACTGTTCTTTGATGCACAAAAGTTTTACATTTTGATGTAGCCCAATTTATTTTTTCTTTTGCTGCCTGTGTTTTTGGTGTTATAACCAATAAATAATTTAGAAATCCAGTGTCATAAAGCTTTCCCTATTTTCTTCCAGGAGTTTTATAGTCTTAACTTTTATTTTAGGTCTTTTTCCATTTTGAGTTAATTTTTATATATGTAAGGCAAGGATCCAGTTTAATTATTTTGCTTTTGCATATCCAGTGTCCCAACACCATTTGTTGGAAAGACTGTTTTTTCCCCAATTGATTGTCTTGGCACCTTTGTCAAAAATCAGGTGACCATATATGATAGGGTTTATTTCTGGGTCCTCTGTTCTTTTCCATTGGTCCATATGTCTGTCCTTATGCCAGAACCACATATCTGATTATTGTGGCTTTGTCATAAGTTTTGAAATTAGGAAATGTGGGCCTTCCAACTTTGTTCGTTTTTTCAAGATAATTTTGGTTATTCAGGGTCCCTTGAGATTCTTTATGCAATTTAAGAAGAGTTTTTCTATTTGAGTAAAAAATGTCATTGAGACTTAGATAGAAATGTATTGACTCTGTAGTATTGTCTATCATCTTTAAAATAGTAAGCCTTTCAACCCATGAAAATGGGATATCTTTCTCTTTTTTAAAAAAATTTTTATTACTTTCTTTTAACAGTGTTTTGTAATTTTTGGTGTATAAGTTCTTTACCTCCCTGGTTAAGTTTATTCCCAAGTATTTTATTCCTTTTGATGCTACTGTAACACATTTTTAGAATTTCTTTTTCAGGTTACTCATTACAAATATACAGAAATAAAATTGATTTTTTGTGGATTTATATTCTGCAGCTTTGATAAATTTAGCAGCTCTAACAATTTTATTGTGGATTCATTAAGGTTTTCTATATACAAAATCATGTCATCTGCAAACAGAGATCGTTTTTTAATTATTTTTTTATTTTTCAATTTGGGTGCTTATTTCTTCTTCTTGCCTGTTTGCTCTTACCAAGACTTCTTGAATAGAAGTGGAGAAAGCAAACATCCTTGTCTTTTTCTGGATGCTAGAGAAAAAGTTTTCAATCTCCCACAACTAAGTATGATGTTAGCTGTGAGTATGTCCTATATGGCCTTTATCATGTTAAGGATTTTCCTTCTATTCCTAACTTATTGAGTGTTTTTTTATCATGAAAGGTGCTGAATGTTGTCAATACTTTTTCTGCATCAATTGAGATGATATTTTACCTTCATTTTATTAATGTCATGTACTATATTGATTCATTTTTATATGTTGAACTATCCTTGCATTCCAGAAAGGAATTCCTTCTGGTCATGGTATATAATCCTTTAATATGTTGTTGAATTCAACTTGGTAGTATTTTGTTGAGTACTTTGACATCTATATTCATAAAGGATTTTAGTCTGTGGTTTTTTTTTCTTGTAGTTTGTCTGTTTTTACTATCTGGGTAATACTGGCCTTATAGAATGAGTTAGCAAGCATTACATTCTTTTTAATTTTTTGGAAGAGTGTGAGAAGAGCTGATGTTAGTTATTTTTTAAATGTTTGGTAGAATTCACTAACAGATGATAGAATTCATCTGATCCTGGGCTTTTTTAAAATTTAATTGAGAGGATATTGTTTACTCATTAAATCTCTTTACCAATTATTGGCCTATTCATATTTTCTATTGCTTTTGAGTCATTTTTGTGTGTTTCTAGAGATTTTCCATTTCATTTAGTTTGCCTAATTTGTTGGTGTACAACAGTTCATAGTATTCTCTTATAATCATTTTTAGTTCTATAAAACAGGTAGTAATGTTTTCACTTTGCCAAATGACTTTTCACAAAGATACAAAAGCAATTTAGTGGATGAAAGATGGTCTTTCCATAAATGATGCTGGAAATATTAGATCACCCATAGGTGATAAAAATGAACCTTGACCCAAACCTCACACTTTACAAAAAAAAGAAAAAAAAAAACAAAAAAACTTCAAACTGGATCATAGATTTCAATGTATAAGATAAAATTGTAAGCCGGGCTTGGTGGCTCAGCCTGTAATCCCGCGCCTTGGGAGGCTGAGGTGAGTGGATTGCCTGAGCCCGCGGGTTCGAGACCCGCCTGGGCAGGCGAAACCTCATCTCTACAATAAATCAAAAAATCAGCTGGGCGTGGTAGTACGCGCCTGTAGTTCCAGCTACTCGGAAGGCTGAGGTGGAAGGATCGCCTGAGCCCAGCAGGTCGAGGCTGCGGTGGCCGGGAGCAGCCACTGCACTCCAGTCTGGGCGACGGAGTGAGACGCCACTCAAAAAAAAAAAAAAAAAGATAAAATTGTAAAACTTTTAGAATAAAATGTAAGAGAAAATCTTTGGGAACTAAGGTCTTAGACATGACAGCAAAAGTATGACTCATAAAAGGAAAGGTTGATAAATTGTACATCACGAAAGTTAAAAACGTTTGCTCTACAAAAGCCCTTGTTAGAGGGATAAAAAAAATAGGCTACAGATTCAGAGAAAATACTTGCAAGCCTCATATTTGACAAAGAACTCCTTTCTAGAATATATTAAAAACTCTAAAATTTTAACATCAAAACGAAAAATCTAGCCGGGCACAGTGACTAACACCTGTAATCCCATCACTTTAGGAAGCCAAGGTGGGAGGATCGCTTGAGCCCAGGAGTTCAAGACAAGCCTGGACAACATAGCAAGACCTTGTTTCTACAAAATATTGAAAAAATTAGCAGGCATGTGGTGTACACCTGTAGTCCTAGCTACTTGGGGGGCTGAGGTGGAAAGATGAGCCCAGGAGGTCGAGGCTACAGTGAGCCATGATTGTGCCACTGCACTCCAGCCTGGATGACAATGAAATCCCAACTTTAAAAAATCAAATTAGAGAATAAGCAAAATACATGAAAAGACACTTCACCAAAGAAAATAAATGGCAAATAAGCACATGAAAAGATGTTCAGCATCACCAGCCTTTGCAAGTTGAGACCATGAGGAGATACCACTGCACAACTATCAGAACGTCTGAAACATAAAATAGCGACAATACCAAACCCTGGTGAAGATTCAGAGAAACTGGACCTCTCATGCATTATGAGTAGGGACGTAAAATGGTGCAGCCTCTCTGGAAAGTATTTTGGCAGTGTCTTAAAATCTAAATATTCAGTTATCATCTGACCTAGCAAGTGCGCTCCTGGGCATTTGTCACGGAGAAATGAAAACGTATGTTCACACAAAACCCTGCCCGCGAATGTTCACAGCTGTCACTGCCAAAACCTGGAAACAACCTACACGTGCTTAAGCACGTGAGTGGTCAGACGAACTGTGGTGCTTACACGCCATGGAATACTGCTCAGCAATAGAAAGGAACAAAGTATTGATATATGTAACAACTTGGCTGAGTGAAAAAGGCCAGGCTCAAAAGCCTACATACAGGTTGCTCGTGTGGACACACAAATCTGCACAGGTGAAAAGTGACACAGAACTACACACACACGTCGGGCCAGTGTCAGCTTCTGGACCGTGATGCTGTGCTAGACTTGTGTAAGATATACCATTGTGGCAGCCGGAAAAAGTTACACAGGACCTTTCTATACGGCAATTGTAACACCCTCTAACTCTACGGTTATTGCTAAATGAAAGGTCTTTTTCATGCCCTCGAGGAGAAAGTATGGCACTTTGAAAACCTTTGATAGCAGTTTGTCTTAGATGTGTTGTCATGGTTTTCTTTTTTTAAAGAGAGAAATGGAATCCTT
>CAUYQG010089857.1:0-15296 GCA_963574415.1 Tarsius wallacei
AGACCAGCCTGGACAATTTGGTGAAACCTAATTTTTACAATACAAAAAAAAAATTAGCCAGATGTGGTGGTGTGTGCCTGTAGTCTCAGCTATTTGGGAGGCTGAGGCAGAAGGATCACCTGAGCCCAGGAGGTCGAGTCCGTGGTAGCTGTGAGCGTGCCACTGCACTCTTTTTTGAGACTCCGACTCAAAAATAACTAACTAAATAAAAATAAATAAGTGAAGGCTTTGTGTCACCGAGACAGATAACTCTGTTTGCGATCCTTCTTGGTTTTTTTGTCTGTTCACCAGGTTGTATGTTCCCGGGAGATAGTAGGTCCTTGGTCATCAACTGCCAGGCGGGTGAATGGGCCCAAGTTGGCTCCATGAGAGCTAGCGTGCCCAACCGCCACGTTCCCTGTCTAGGCAGTTGCCTTCCCCCAACCCTCCGCCTCCCACATCACATGGCCTGTTACCGGGCTCCAGGTCATCACAGACAGCACCGGCGGGTGTTGGTGGGGATCCGGCCGTCCCGGTCTTTGGGGATTGGACACGGTCCCGGAGGCAACAGAGACACAATTTCTCACGGAAGCTGCATTCCTTTGCCCGTCAGAAGAGGAGAGACGTGGGGACAAATGGCCTGGACCCCACTTTGGTTGCATTTCACACCAGGAGGATGCTTCCTCATCTGGCGGCGGCGCTTGGATGTGGTTTTAGACATGCTCGTGGCTGTGTCATTGATTTCTCAGGCAGCGGAGAGGAGCAGCCAGCATTGGGACAGAGGCAGGCTCTCAGGATCCAGACGTTTGCCCCACAGCTTGGTTTTCCAAAATCCTGGTATCTTTTTTGATCAGATGTGAAAATTGTATTAATTTGTATTTTAGTTTGCTAGAGACAGGGTCTGGCTCTGTCACCCAGGCAGGAGTGCAGTGGTGCAATCACTGCAGCCTTGAACTCCCGAGCTCAAGAGCTCCTCCTGCCTTAGCCTCCCCTGCAGCTGGGACCACAGGGGCACACCGTCACGCCTCGCTAATTTTTTTTTATTTTTTATAGAGACAAGGTCTCACTAGGTTGCCCAGGCTGGTCTGGGACTCCTGGCCTCAAGCAATCCTCTCGTCTTAGCCTCCCAAAGTGCTGTGATTATAGGTGTGAGGTACTAAAAATAGTATTCTGGCTCCCAGGCTACAGAGTCAGATTGTTCAAGGTGCTGACTGTCTCACCAACTCATGTTTCTTAAAATCGAAAGAATGGTTTTTTTTGATAGCATTATTGTGTCATAGAGAAAGACTGTTAATCTCGTCCCTCCTTCCAAACGTTTCATGCACACCTTCAATCAATGGCGAGAATTGCTCAGGTTGGAAAAGCGGAGTTTCATTCTGCTCGTGTCTTCCGACAGCCGGCTAAAAAGATGTCTATTCAATGGCCTTGGTTTAATTGTAATGTTCGCAGTTTCTTTCGGTGCTGAATGGAGATCCGGAGGCACATTGTTGCCCGCCAGCTGCCCACTGTGAATGCGCGCTGAGAGCTGGCATTCCAGAGCGAGTACTTCCATCCACGCAGCCATGCCCTCGCTGGCAGCCATGGGCTGGGTGCTCTATCAGTCCAGTTCCCAGTGTCCCTTTCCAGTCGACACGGTGGCTCACAACGTCATCACCAACGTACCCCCAAAATGTCCTTCCTTGCAGCGTCAGTATTGAGGGATGAACAGGACCCAGACAAGCTATGGAACACACGTCCTTCTTATGTGCATGGATAAGGTTGCAAGGGATGGAAAATCTACCTTCACTTGCTTATTTATTTATTTTAATTTTTTTTGTAGGGACAGGGTCTTACTATGTTGCCCAGGCTGGTCTTGAACACCTGGCCTCGAGTGATTCTCCTGCTCAGCCTCCCAAAGTTGCTGGGGTTACAGGTGTGAGCCACCGCACCTAGCCTACAATTGCTTTACTATATAAAAGTGCATTCTTGAGAACATAGGTCTGTCTGCTGTAACGAGAGCCAAAAAAACCATGATTTAAATGAGATAGACGTTTATTTCTCTATGCTATAACAATCTGAGTGTAATGTGACCCATGCTGACATTTTATCACCTGTCTTCCTCAACCTGCAGGTGTCTCCACTGTCTGGTTTAAAATGGCTGCTCCAGCTCCTGCCATTGCGTCTGCATTCCAGCCCATGGTATGCACCTTTTCTTTCAAAGTTACTAACAGGAAATTACACAATGCATTTCTGCCCTCAAATCATTGACCACAATCCAGTTATATGGCCACACGTGTCTGCATGGTAAGCTGGGAATCTTAGTCTTTATCCAGGAAGCCACAGGCTCAGCTAAAACGATTACTGTAGAAGCAGGGGACAGTGGACACTGAGAGACAACTAGCAGTCTCTTCATTCATTCAACGACTGGGGTTGGTCTCCCACTGTTGTCAAGCTCTGTTTTAGGTGGTGAGGCCAGAGCAGTGGACAAGACGAGAAACATCCTAATTTTCCCAGAGTTTACTTCAAGTGGAGGAGAGCCTAGTCTCCGAGACTCAAAAAGGAGAGGGCTTCAAGGAGGAAGCAGTGGTCCTCCGAGCCTATTGCAACTGATGGTGGGCGAGGAGAGGCGGGGTGAATGTGGCTGAGTCCCTGGAGACCTGGACAAGGTCATATCGTGTTGTGGAGGGGCAAAGGCTGACTGGAGAGGTCAAGTGCATTGGGACTGGGGTAAAAAAAATTCTTGGTGTGAGAGAGAAGGGTATGCACTTAGCGTGGGCTTTCTAAGATGGAGAAACAGCAGGATGTGCATGTGGTGAGGGGATCGGCCCTGGAGAGGAAAACCACAATGAAGGAGAGTGGGGGGCAGCCTGAGGAGCGTCCTTGAGGAGGTGAGAGGGACGGGTCCGGCTTGGTGAAGCTGGGCCTCGGCCTGGGGCAGGGATGACGGATCAGCCTCAGAAAGTGGAACGTGGGCCCCGGTGGAGCCTGACCTGACGACTTGTGCTCCCTCGGTGAAATGGGGAGAAAGTCATCGGTGGCTTGAGTGAAGAAGAAGCCTTGAGGCGGGACAAGATGGCTGCTGCAGTCCGCTCTACCACCACACCTGCATTCCAGGCGGGAAGGTGGAAGAAGGGTGAGGTCCCACCAGGTGTGTCTGACTTCCTTAGAAACCCACCAGCTCCTTTCGGCCTAGCTCTCGCTGGTCAGATGGGGTCGTGTGTGGCTACCCCAGCTGCAAGGCAGGCTGGGAAATCAGGAACCAGGTTCCAAAGATGGTCTTCGAGCAGGGCGCACCGCCTCCTCAAAGTGAAAGAAGGGGGGCGTCCCAGCCACCCTGACCTGCACCCCAAAGTCTGACACGCCCTGCTTGCCACAGTGTTGCGTATCTGTAAGTGAAATATCTGCTGGCATGCACGTGGGATAATTACAGACCTTCCGTGTTGTTGGCCATTGATTTCATGGCCCCCCCTTCCACCTGTAGCATTATCTGCCAGTAGCTTAGCCGGTCCTCTCTGACTTGTCGCTCACTGTGTGGCTGGCTTCCTAAGTGTCCTGGCAATAGAATGGCTTGTATCTGGCTTTTCTACGTGGCAAGCCATTTTGAGTAATACCTCTGTGCCTTTGGTCTCTTCTCTGCCTTAGTGAGGGAAGTCATTAATTTTGTACTGGAAAGTTTTATTTTGTGCTTGTTCTAGAAAAATTCCAATGGTTCCCCAGAGCGATGCCATGTTTTGTGGGGGAAAAGATGAAAAGTTTCAAAGGCCTCCAGCCACTGCCGGCCACCTGACGTGACAGACCCCACACTGTTCGTGGGTATGATGTGACCTGTCTTTCAGGTATTTAGGGTTGTACTTTCTATTTTTATTCTTCTTCTCTGCTTGTACAAAATCATACATTTCTGAACCAAGCACGTTCCACAAAAATCCCGCTCACTATTTATGACTGTGCTGTATTCTGAATGACAGAATTTTTGTTAATATTTTCATCCTTACTTTGATGTTTCAACAACCATTTTGAATTATCAATCTGTTTTTGTCACTTGGGGCTAGAACACAACAGCAAACACATAGTGAGGTCTTACTGTGTGCTGGGAACTGTTCTAAATGCTTTATATTTATTGTGGTGCTTTTAACACATGCCCCTGGTTTTGGGGCACTCCCCTTGTTGAGAGGTGGGGGTCTATGTCTTTTCCCCTTAAATCCGGGCTGGACTTAGTGACTTGCTGATAACCAATAGAAAACAATGGGAGTGATGTGTTATGATTTCCAAGACCATGGGAGTGATGTGTTATGATTTCCTCCTGCTTCTTTTAGGATGTTTGCTCTGGGGGAAGCCAGCCACCGCCTACTATACCCAACTTCTCTGAGTCTGCCATGCTGGAGAGAGTCACCTTACTCACCATCTCCAGCAGAGCTCCCAACTGATGGCAGGCAATGAATGCCAGCTATGTGAATGAGCCATCTCAGATGTCTAGCCCTGCCCAGCTAAGCCAGCAGATGAGGGCATCCCAGCAGACATCTGATAAAAAACAGCACAAAAACCCCAAGTGAGAACCACCCGGCTGAGCCCTTCCAGGATTCCTGACCCACAAAATTGGGAGCAAAATAAAATGACTGGTTTTTTTTTTCTTTTGGCACCACTCGAATTTTTTTTTTTTTGAGTCAGAGTCTCACTTTGTTGCCCAGGCTGGAGTGCAGTGGCATGCTCACAGCCACCCCAGTGTTGACCCGCTGGGCTCAGGCGATCCTTCCACCTCAGCCTTCCAGTAACCGAACTACAGGGGCGCTCTACCACGCCTGGCTAATCACTCAAATTTTTAATTAACAATAGTCACATCACCAGAAGACACAGAACTCATTTAATCTCCATTTCTCAGATAAATTGAGGCCCGGAGAGATTAAACAACTTAGACACATTCTCATGGCAGGGATAAGCATGGAGGGCAGGCAGGTTGGTTCTGAGATTCTGCTTCTTGACAACAATAAGGGGAAACAAAACAAAATTAGCAAACAAGTAGTAACGCACAAAGTGTCAAAGTGAGCCATCCTGGCTCGAGCATCCTGTTAGGGGAAGGTTAGTCCCTTAGGACTCATTTTAGATGAATAGACTTTGTCCAGCCCAGATTTAAGAGGAAGGAACATAGACCCCACCTCTCACATCACCTTTTTAAGGACTTTTTTCAGAAAAATTCCTGCAAAAACCACAATTAACTTCACATCTCAAATTTGCAAGATGTCAGTGAATGAAATTCTAACAACCTTTCTCTTTCATCAAAAACCTCCAGGCTTCCCCGGGGATCATCGGTGTTTTCAGACCACACAGGGGAAACTCTAACCCTTTGACTCTTAGCATTTTAGGTCATGGGAGCTCAGAAGCTTCCTGGTGAAAAATATTAGAGCCATAAAATTAAAGGATATGAAATGTAGCTGTTGGGTACATCTTGGAGTTCATCTCATGTAACCTTCCACCCAGGGCAAGGCAAGGAAAAACCTCGTGACAGCAAAGCAGCTGTTCTATCCAGCGGCCCGATCCGCATCGGCAGGCAGCTGGTGATGAATGGCCAAGGAATTGTAGAGAAAATATGGATGTCAGACCACAGGGCTCAGATAGTCAGTGAGGTTGGGACAAGGCTGGCTTCAAGGGTTATGGCCTGTGGAGTTGCCCAGGGCTCCCCACTTGGAAGGATCCCATGCTTGGCTTAATGCTCTGCTATTGCTATTTTGAAATTCTTAATCATTTCTGCCCAGGGGGTCCAATATTTTCATTTTTCACTGAGCTTCACAAATCCTGTGGCTGGTTCAGGATGAAAGGTAGGGGGCTGGCTCAGGAATGAGCATTTCAGGCAGGTGAGCAGGACAGGCAAGACCTGGGGGCTAGAAAACCCCAAGTCCATTTGGGAAGTGGTCACCTGCCCAAGTCAGGAAGTGGCAGTACAAGGATTTGAACACAGGCTTGTTGACCTCCAGGGCCTGTGGCCTTAATCACTTCATTCTCCTGCCTCCTGGGACAGACCTCACACCTGAGCGACTTTCCTGACTGTTTCTATAGCTGTGGCTTTCTCCTCCAAGTAGCCTTCCTGGATTGCTCTGGCCCGGTCATGCTTGCCCCTCCCTACTTCCTTCACCCTTCCAGCCCATCTCCTGTCCCTGCTCCTCTTGGCCAGAGTCTACTACGGCTTCAGAGTTCCCAGGTCCATCCTGATGGGGCCTTGCCCCCCAAAAGAAGTCTTGGACTCAGTCTTTGAGCTGCATACTGAATGCAGACTCCATGGTACAGCCTTGTTCACTTTTACATTCCTGGAGCTGGGCTCCTGCCTCAGTTTCCCTGCCTAAAACTCCAACAAATCGTGGGATAATGGGAATCAGACAGGCTGGGTCACTCAATCCGGTGCAAGCCTCAGTTTTCCTATCAGTTAAGTGAGGGAAGCCCCCACCTTAACCAAGTGACCAAGGCGAGCATCACCAGTGATGAGTCATGCGGATGTCATGTCCCTCTCGATATCCAGCAGGGACAGTGGCACTACACCTCTGGGCTGTTCACCCCTACCCATGACCAGCTTAAGGATGAGAAAACACCAAGCAAACTCACATTGAAGGACGGTCTACAAAATCCCTGACCGGTACCCTTCAAAACTGCCAAGGTCATGAAAAGTGAAGGTAGAACAATAAACTGTCACAGGCCACAGGAGACAAAGAGGACACGATGACTAGATCAGTGTGGTGTCCCGGATGGGATCCTGGAACAGAAAGAGGACATCTGGGGAAAAACAGGTAAATCCAAGTGAAGCCTGTGGTTTAGGAAACAGTAATATACCAGTGCTAATTTCTTCATTTTGACAAATGTGCCATAGTTATGTGAGACGTTGGCATCAGGGGAAGCTGGGTGAAGGGCATACAGGAGCTCTTTGCTATCTCTGCATTTTTTCTATAAATCTAAAATTATTCCGAAATAAAACATTTACTTAAAAAAAGCCCCTGCACCGCTGCTATGGCTTTTGTCTGCCCAGTCACCCTCCCCCATTCCTCTGCTGAGGGTCTTTCCCTGGTTACAAGGGCGGGGGTACCTGACCCAGGCTGGGTCATCCTGGCCATAGTGATTGGTCCAAGGGGCAAGCATGTGACTGATGCCGGGCCAATCAGAGTCCTTCCCTAGAACTGTTCAGATTAGAATGGCAAGAAGGCTCTTCCCTCTCTGGCCATGAATCTGTCAGGTCGTATGTCTGGGCTTGTGGGTTCCTGGTTCCACTGCAGTGGGGACAGTGAGCCTGAGAGAGCTGAAACACAAAGAAAGAATGTTGATGGCATTCAAGATGGCCTCCTCCCCCGCCCCAGCCTTTCTTAAGGCACTTTGCTCTGTCATAGGAGTTGATGTATCAACTTTTGAGTTGAATCCAGTTCAGACTGGGCTTGACCTGGGTTCTGTCACTTACAACCAACGTGACGGACCGACGACGTTCTCTCAGGTTGTTTTGAGAACACGGCAGCCTGTGTACATAACCTGGCACGCGGTAGCTAGCTCATTAAGGGGTGAGGGATTTTGTTACTCTCTCCAAGGAGTTTGGGGACTGCCCTGGACTCCAGCCTGCTTGGCTGTGGCCCTGATCCCGGCATCCCTCCTGGCCCCACTCAGTCCCTGGTGCCGGGGATCCTGCTTCCAATGAGCCCACCTGACTCACCCTCCCATCTTGAGGCCCTGCTCCAGTCTCGTCCTCTAGGTGTTGGGGGCTGAGTCCTCGGCCGTGATCGGGCTCGACTATGGGAGCTCAGTCTGTGGCAGAAGACGGGGACATCCCCCGGCAGCCTTGTCCTCTAGGTGTTGGGGCCTGAGTCCTCGGCCGTGATCGGGCTCGACTGTGGGAGCTCAGTCTGTGGCAGAAGACGGGGACATCCCCCAGCAGAACCAAGTCATGGCCGCGTCGGCCTGCCAAGGTTCTGCTAAGTGCTTGCTCTGTGGGGCTGGGGTTCCTTGGCCCCAAGCAACCACAGTCGGAGAACAGGAGGATTTGAGTGAAGAAGGGCAGAAGGCCCCCCTCGCCCCAGGTCTGGCTGCAGCCAGGAAGGGAGAGACGCTGGGAAGGGAATCCGGGGTTGGAGGGAGGACATGAAGCCACCACGGGAGAGTGGGACCTGGGCCGGAGGCTGGAGGAGGAGCGAGGCAGGGTTAGGGCTGCCTTCCTGGGTGCCAATTGCCCGGTGGGTGAAATGAGGAGGCTGAGCTCACAAAGGCCCACCCCAGGCCCCTAGGCCTCTTCTCTTGGCCTTTCGGGCATGCTGCCCCGTGCCTCTGCCCTGTGCCCTGCCTGCACGCCCCCTCACCTCTCGGGCAGGTAGGCTGAGCATCTCTTCCTGGGTGAAGGTTTCCTTCCGCCCAGTGCCCTGCCCGGCCCCAGGGAGAACCGAATGCACTTGTCATTCTGCTCACCCCTCCATTCCTGTCCTCATGCTGGTTACTCTCCCTCCTCCCTTCCATCCTTCCTTCCTTCCTCCCTCTATCCCTCCCTCCTTCCTTCCTTTCTTCCTCGCTCCCTTTCTCCACTCACTCAGGCAGGCACTTGATCATTTTAGTTAAGTATGGAGTGCTGACTGCATGCCAGGACCTGAACAAACAGAGGTGAACAGGACGCACCTGCCCCTGCCGTTGTGGCAGAGGGGAGAGAGGAGGAGCTAGGTTTTGGAAGCAGAGTCGACAGGAGTTGCTGAGGGACCATATCTGCAGGAGCCCGGGTGGCATCTGAGTTTGGGGCCCTAGTAACTTAGTAACAGTCACACAAACCCTCCCTTCCCCACAGAGCCTTGGGAACACATGGCTACTCCCCCACTCACAGGGGCCCTTAGACACCCAGATTCCAGACGAGAGACCACTGGAAAAGGCAAGGCTCTGGGAATCGACAAGCAAGTGGGGCTAAGAACGGGGCTACCAGCCTGGAATACCCCAAGAGTATTGGGGCCACAGTGCACTCCATCAGCTGAAAGCCTGAGTGACTGTTGCCTCTCGTGTGATCCTGGTCAAGTCGCTCAGCAACTCTGAGCCTCCTCAGTGATGTGAGACTAACAGTCGGTACCTTGTAGGGCTGTTGTCATTACTCACTGAGACTTGAATTCCTGTGGAGCACTAGACATTGAGCCTGAAGGAGACAGTGAACGCCCCCCTTTTGAGCTATTATTACTCTCCGGATTCTAGGTAGAGTGCAGCCAGGTTGCAGAAAGCTCCAGATGTCGGGTAAGGAGTCGGTGCTTTACCCTGTAGAGTCAGAGTCTGAAAGTTTTTGAGCAGAGAAAGAGCATGAAGAAAGCAGCCAGTCAGCACCTTTCTCGTCCCTGCGGCATCTGGAGCCTCGGAGCCGGCAGCAGGTCAGCGGTGACGAGCCCGGCCACGAGGCAGTGACCTCCAGCTCCCGGGGGCCCACGGCTGCCCCAGTTCCGGACCCAGGCGGTCAACGCAAGCCTGCCCTCCGCCACAGCGTCTCTCTGGGCAGAGCCAGATAGATGGTTTAATAATACAGGCTGTTGGCTGACCTCGTGGCCGCTGAGCCAGCTGAGAGGCGCCCTGCCCCCCACTGTGGCTGGGGGGTGGGGGGCAGGGGGGCAGGCCTGAGACTCCAGCAAGAGCCCCAGGACCCAGGATGGCAGCACTTGGGAGCTGCACGCATGGGGACTCAGATCCCAAGGGCATACCACGGCACTGACCTCTAATTTGTGGGCAACAGGAGGCAAATGCAGAGAGCCCTGGGCCTCTCCCCACCCCCAGCTCTCCCTGGGGAAGTCTCAGAGACCCCTGGCTCAGAGGGTGGATGAGGGGCCTACTCTAGCCTTGGCCACCCTATCTCCCTTCCAGCCTTATCAGGATCTCTGCGTACACTCTGTGTGTCCCATTGGCCTTGAACTGCCCTTGGTTCACGAACTATGAAGCCTATGGACTCTCAGAGTCGCTGCATCCTATGGAATCAGGTCACCCTGTCTTGGCTTCCACAACCCTCGTTTTGCTTTCGCCTTCACTAGTGTGGATGCAGAACACAGAACTTAATCCCCCAAATACAACTGATTGATATCAAACCCTCTGGCCCCCTAGATTTTGGGTGGGGGGGTACATTCTGATGGTGCCTTCCTCCTAGAAGTCACACCCTGTATGGTCTCCTCTTACAATGAACAGGCAGATCTGCGTGACCGACAGGAAACTGGAAAAATGACAGTGCGTGACATCTGAGAATAGGTCATCAGAGACCTCTTTGTTCTCACTCTGGGAAAAGCAGCTGTCATGCTGTGAGGACGCGCAAGCAGCCCTGTGGAGAGGTCCGCGTGACGGGAAACTGAGGCCTCACGCCAACGGCCAGCAGCAACCTGCCAGCCACGAAAGCAGCGATCTCGGAAGCAGTTCCACCAGCCCCAGTCCAGCCGTCAGATGCACGGAGCCCTGGCCCAGCACTGGATTGCAAGCTTATGAGACATCCCAGGCCTGAATCACCCCCTCCCGAATTCCTGACCACAAAAACTGTGAAATAATAAGCACTTCTTTTTTGCCCATTTTAGCCACTGGGTTTTGAGGTAATTATTACAAAGCAGTAGATGACTCATGTGATAAACACGCAGACTTTCTTGAAGGGTGTGGTGGTTGTGGGGGGGGTCAGGAGGCTGGAGCCGGGGAGGGGCTTATATTGCACAGGCTGCAGCAAAATAACTGAAAAATCCCTTCTAGAAACCTGCATTCTTCACATTCCCCTCACAGCCAGGCCCTCTTCCCCCTGCCCTGTGGTCTCTTTTCCCTCAACCTCAGCTTCAAATCCTCTTGCCCTCACTAGGCCCAGTCAGGATTCACCCCTAACCCTGTGTTCAGCCTTGGGTGCCCTTACCTGTCACTGTGCCCAGAAACACAACGGAGACCCGCCTTCCTGAGAAGGCAGCTGGCCCTCTGTCTCTTCCTGTTCCATCCAGGTGCCCCACTGTGGGCATGGGCCGGAGTTTTCCTTCTAGGCTCACCTTTTCCTTCTAGACTCCACATCTGGTCGCCGGTCCTGGCTCCTGTGAGCTGTTGCCCTTTGCTCTAGCACTGAGGGCACAACGGTAAATTTGACTTTAGGTCTGGATCCAAAACAGGAATGTGACACCTCACACAAGCTCTGGTGCGTGTGCATGTGTTTCTCTGAAAGAATCACTTAACCTAATTTTCTTAGCATCAGCTCAATGCCGTGTAGACCAAGAGGAAAAAAAAAAAAAATCAACTCAGAACAAAGGGTAAATCTTGTTATTTCGCCGTAAGCAATGCATGATGCTCCTAGCATTTCTGTGTTCCTCTCACTCCTCTGTCCTGTGAGCCTTGCAGAAAGGAAGGTCTTCCGGAAAAAATGTCCTCTTGGTGATGTGGCCAGGGTGATGGGGTCATGTGGCTGTGGGTATATCTGGTCAACTTGGGGAATAAGGGCACTTCTTGGTAAGCTGTCTGGGAAGCTCCTGTGTATCTCTGGGAGGTGCTGGGGCAGAGGGGGGGTCTGGAGTGCAGGGCAGGGGTCCAGGAAGATGGAAGAGCCCACCCGTATCATCTGGCACTGACATTTCTGGGTCTGCTTCAGCTGTGTTCTCGCTCACATGTCACCCCACTTCCCATCCAATGCACCTGGCTATGTCCGGAAGAATCACCTTGGTTCACATTATACCAAGACTGTACATGAAGGGGGAGAGAGGAAATTGGGGTGCTGGTGGGACGGGGTGGGGGTAGATGCAGGTGCCAAGAACAAAACCCCCTGGCATCAATTTTTGCCGCTTGTTAATGAGAATGACGTGTGAAAAGGACCCTGCAAGGGGTGCCTGGCCCTAAGTGAGCCCTTGACAGTTGACAGAGGTGACCTACTGGAGAATAAGCCAGGGGAAGGGGACACACAGAAAATGAATAACAACACGATTGAGATGTGCTGCCACTAAGGCCTCCACAGAGTCACTCAGCCAGGTCCACTGAGGGGTGATCAGGGGGCTTCACCGAGAAGGTGGCCTTTGAGTAGCACCTGATGATAGACTAAAGCAGAGAAGTGAGGAAGGGCTCTTTGAGGAGAAAAGGATTCCAGTCCACGGTACCACAGGCTCAGAAGCACAAAGGTGTGAAGGTCATGGTTATGAGAGATTCATGGCATGTTCTAGAAAGGGCAAGTACCGGTATTGCTGGGCCCCCAAGCAGATGCAGATGATATTAAAGATGCAAATAAGGCCCCCCCCACAAAGCACCTTCCTTGGTCAAGGGAAGGAGTCTGGATTTCATCTTCTGCACCAAGACCTTGCCGCTGTCTCCCGATCGATACCTGGGGCCCACATCACCGCACGTCAAGCCTTTCCGCGGAGAGTGAGCGCCTGGCAGCTGCTGCCAATCATCTGTCATGAGAACGAGAACATGTTTGCATCCCTGCATGGGCTCTGGGGAGCTATCGGAGGCTTGAGCAGACGGGCCATGAGAAGGGCTGTGCGGGTATCCAGGGGGTGGGAAGCCCTGGTGACTGTCTCCGCCTTACCGGTCCACCTGGAGACTTCCAGCAGTCTCCTCAGCGACCCCCTCCAGTGAGTGCTCAGGGTCCCCTGTGTGTGCGCGCATCAGGTCTGGCTGGCCTCTGTTTTTAATGTAGATGTTGCTGTATTTCTGGAGCTGCGCTGTCCCACATGGTAGCCACAAGCCACATATGGCTATTTACATTTAAAGTCATAAGAATTAAAAATTCAGTTCCTTAGCCGCACCAGCCACAGTTCCGACCGCTCAATAGCCACGTGGGGTTAGTGGCTACTGTATTAGATGATGTAGATGTGTATTGTTTCCATGACAGCAGAAAGTTCTATTGGACAGCGCTGGTCTACAGGAAGCCCAATGGAGTGTCTAAACGGTGTGGTTCACCATGACCCTCAGCCGAGGCCAACTCCATCTTCTATATGGTGGCAGACATTGAGCTAAGAGTCTGAAACTCTTGCCAATTTACATGTGCCTAGTAAAGACGAAGTCTCCAAAGAACCTTAGAAAGTTTCAGAGCTTAAAACAGCCTCTGAGCCAATCCAGCCAGACATGAAGGTCTGGAGGGGGAAGGGTATGCCCAGGCAAGGGAGCAGCCAGCATTGCACTAGGGGGACTGGCTACTTTTTCTTTTTTTGGAGATGGGGTCTTGCTCTGTGGCCCCAGTTGGAGTAGAACTAGCTGCTTTTGCAATCCTCATTTCACAAAGGAGGAAACGGAGGCTGAGAGAGTTGTGACTTGCACCCCAAATGGGAAAGTCTTGCAAACGGAGCTGGCGGGGAGGCTGTTTCGGCATTTGCTGCCTGGCATCCTTTGGGGTCCTTGCTCAGTTTCTTGGGCCGGAGTGCCCCTGCCAGTGCCCACTTCAGAAAGCATCTGTGCCCGGCAGCTGCAGCCAGGCTGCTGGATTGGGGACGACTCTGCAGCTGTGTGTAGATCCGCCAGAGGGCGCAGGGGCCGCATGTCCCCTCCTGAGGGGCTCTTCCAGCATCGACGCAGGGGAGCTGGGACCCTGATTCACGCTCAGCCATGTCAAGTGCATGCACAGTGTGTTCCATACGGCCCTTGCCCTTCAGGAGGGCTCAGTTTAGAGGGCAGAGATGGCATGATGCCTTGTTTGGGTCTGCGGCAAGGGACCTTGGAGGGTGGGTAGGAGTGTGCCAGGCAGCCTAGGGCGCAGGTGTGGAGAGCAGAGGTGCGAAACGCCCAACAGCCGACCTCCAAGCCCCAGACAACGGAAGGCCTGATTCCCGGAGCTTGTCTGCCCTCCCAGCCCCATCCTGAGCCGTTTTTCTGTTCTCAGTCGACAGGAGGGAAGAATCTCTGAACAGACGTTCTTTCTGCTCTAGTAATATTCAACTCCTTGGAGTTCCCTGCACACATGCACGAGGCCGTGTCACGCCTCTGTGCCTTTGCACATGCTGATCCCACAGCCTGGGACACCCTTCTCCACCTTCTTCAGCTGGCCAGCTCCTACTCATCCGTCAAGATTCAGCTCAGGCAGTAGCTTCTTCTGGGGCGCCTGCCTCTTTCGGGCCTGGATGAGCAGACCCTGCTAGGAGTTCCTGCAGCCGGACCGACTTCTGCTGTGCAACGTCTGTGAGAGGCACTGGTGCAGGCAGCCCATACAAGTGACTGAGGCGCTCAGGGCCTGCTCGCCGGGCTTCGGCATCTGAGGTTGCAGCTCACAGAGGCTCGGAGGAGGTGCCTGTGTGCTCAAGCGCAGGGTACAGGCCCCGGGTGCCAGGGCTGCTTCCTGCACCTCCCACCTCCTCCTGCCAGCGTCCACCCCTCTGCAGGTGGTGCAGGTGTGGGAGGGCTTTGGTGGGAGCTGGGGGAGCTGGGCCTCGAAGGCCTCACAAAGCTTCTCCGGGCTGCAGGAGCACCCGGTGTCACCAGGGGTGCTCTTGGAGGGGTGGGAAGGGGTGGCGAGCGGCCCCAAGAGCCCTGCACACGGGTAGGGAGACATGGAATCTAACACTCTCTGCAGGCTCGCTGTTTCACCTTGGGGCAGTCACTTCTCTCCCTGAGCCTCGGTTGTCTGGCCTGTGAAATGGCAGCGCAGCAGCCACACTTCGCGAGTCGCCGGCGGCCGAGCGCGGGACCGACAGCAGGGCGCAGGCGGCGGGGGACAGGGCGGAGAGGGTGGTCCACCCGCGGAGGCGGAGTCCGGGGCACGGGGGCGGCCTCGGGCGGCGGGCGCTGGAGGGCGCTGTGCCCCTCGGCCGCCCGCCCGCCGCAAGTTTGCCTCCAGCTGTTGAATGCGCCGGCGGCGGCGACCGACCCAGACCCGGACCCCGCGGGCTGAGCGGCGCAGGGGGCCGGGGCGGGGCCGGGGGCTCGGCGGGGCTGCGGTGCCGCCGCCTCCCCGGGCGCCACCGCTGCAGCGGGGAGCCAGGCGCGGCCCCCGCCCCGCGGTGAGTGTGAGTGCGCGCGTGTCCGCGGACGCAGACGGAGGGCGGGGGGGGCTCGCTGCGGAGAGGCCTGCGGGGGGGCGGCGCGGGACCGACAGACAGCCGCCCTGACGCAGCTGCGCGCGGCCCTCCCGGCGCCCCGGCCCGCCGAGGCAGAGGGCGGGGGTGGGGGCGGCGGGGTCTGCGCGCACACGCCCGCTCCCAGACACGCGCGGACACACGCGCACGGGCCACCCCGACACACGCCACGGCCGGGCGCGCCAAGCCCGCGGGCGCCGCGCACACCCGCACCCGCGCACACCCGCACCCGCGCTCACCCTCGCACCCGTTCACACTCGCACCCGCACTCACACTCGCACTCACATCCGCGCTCACACCCGCACTCACAGCTGCACCCGCGCTCACACCCGCACTCACGCGCAGGCCCCGCGGCCGCCGTGCCCGAAT
>CAUYQG010089862.1:0-7500 GCA_963574415.1 Tarsius wallacei
TTTTTGATTTTTTTTTTTTTTGTCTTGCTATGATTCCCAGGCTGGTCTTGCACTTCTGGGCTCAACCACTCCTCCTGCCTTGCCCTCCCACAGTGCTGGGATTACAGGCTTTAGCGCCCAACCAAAAGATTAAAAACAAAACAACACTTCTCTTATGTAAGCTTGGTGTTATAAAAGGTTTTTTGGTTAATTTTAGCATTCATTGTAAGAAAAGCAGAGAAAAGTTATAAAAAGACCAAGTTGTAATGCTAGATTGTTCTTGCCAGCAGCTAGTGTTACTTAAAGGATGTGAGAGATTAAAGACTGAAAGTTTTCAATTGAATTATAATTGTTAGAAAGACCTGACACTTGTTTTAGACATTCTTGTTATTAAGGTAGTTCCATTTAGTGTGCCAGTATATGATTACATTACTTATTTGCCTTTGTCCCCTTAGCATAAAACCAAAGAAAAGGACTCAGTTTACTTTGTATTTTGGGAAAATCATAAAGCTGAGGATTTCTCACTTGAACACAGATTTTAAATGATAAGCATCATCTAGAGTGATACACATTATTTGGAACAGCAAAGACTACAAGAAATTGAATGTTTCTTCCAAATATAGCCAAGTTGCTCATTGAATTGAAGATTTTCATTTAATGAGCTGTCTGGTGGTGTTTTTTTCCCCTTCTACAAAATACTTACTGAGCTTATATTATGTGTTAGATGCAGTAGTAGGCCTTGATGTCAATTAGGGTGATATGAGAATCTGAGCTAGGGCTGTTTCTTGGTCTAGAATGGGAAAGCATTTTTGAGAAGTATTTTGGAGCTGGGATTGACCCTTAACCTGTGGAGTTTTGGAAGTCCATTGAGGTAGCCTTGGGACTGCTATGACTTTTTGTGTTTCTTTTTTTGAGGGTGAGAGTTCTTTAACTGAAACATATCACATCTAATTGTCTTACATGTTGTGATTTTGTATAGGGTATTATTTGAGAATAGGGTTATTTGTTTAAAGCAAAGTAAAAACCACTGCTTCATAAAATATCAGAATATTTAGAAATAATTTATCTTTAGCTTCTCTCTCTTTGTTTTTATTAGTTTTTTGAGTTAGGGTCTCACTGTCAGCCAGGCTGGAGTGCAGTGGCACAATCACAGCTCACTGCAGCCTCAACCTCTGGGCTCAGCGATTCTTTCACCTCACCCTCCCAAGTACCTGGGTCTATAGGCATATGCCATCACACCTGGCTAATTTTTTTTATTGTTTTTTGTAGAGATGAGGTCTTGCTAAGTTGTCCAGGCTGGTCTCAAACTTCTGGGCTCAAGCAATTCTCCCAGCTTGGTCTCCCAAAGTGCTGGGATTGCAGGCATGAGCCACTGCATCCGGCCAGCTTCCCTCTCCCTTAAATTCCTAGTAACTTGATAATTTAAGCCAGTTGTGTTATTTTATTTTGCATTCTTCAATGAGATTATTTATGTACATTTTTATCTAGATTATATATTCTTAATGAGTTTTATGCTTTATATTGTCCATATACCTCATATGTATCCTTTGGATGTGTAGGGAAGGAAAAATACCTTTTCCTCACCCATTGCTAGGTTCATGGCTGAGGCCCCTACAACCAAATATATTAACAAGAGAGAAGCATACACTTTTATTGAGTAGAAGAAGTAAAGTAGCACAGGAGACTTTGTAAGGAAATGAAAACCAGAGGAAATGGGTAAATCTGCGTCTTTTTTATGCCAGGTTTGATGAAGAAATAGATAGTAGTGAAGAAGCATGATGGAGAAAAAAGTGTGGTCTAATAGTAACAAACTGGGGGACCTGGCAAGGCCTGTTTATTCAGATTCTTCTCTGTGACTTTGTATCTTCAGAGATTAGGATGTTTCTTTTTTCCAGGGATACAGAGGACATCCATCAAATGATGATCTTATGACTTGCTCAGGGATAGGTCAGGAAATCTTTTGTAACTTTTATGACCTATTTCACAGGAGAAGGGCAGGAGGAGTCAGAGATTGATCTTTCAGCTTCTGAGTTTTTCTCAAATTTCTTCAACTTAAAATATTTTGGAGTAGTGTGTCCTGTTGGGGTTCATATGTCCTGAACCTCATCAAATGAATACCAACTAGGTAGTAGGTCCTGTGTTACATGGTGTGAATGCAGAACCAATATTCTCAGGGATCTCAGGGTCTAGTGAGAGGATGTATGTAAACAGGACTATGTTTATGATACATAAGTGCTACATTTTCAGGTATGAGAAGAGTGCTGAGAGTAAACAGAATCTTTATATGTGGTCAGTAAGCACTATGCAAGTATTGTTGAGTGAATGAATGTTAATTAAAATATCCTAGGATAGAATAAGAAACCTAATAGAAGTCCTTGACATTAGGATGAACTGTATCATGTGTTTAATTTTGTAGACTAAAATGAAACTTGTTATGCTCTTTTCAAGTACAGTAGGTAAGTTAGAGCCTGTGATTGTGACTTGAGGTAGTAAATCTATCTATATATGTATTTTTTTATTAGTCCATACAACAAAGCTAAGACCGTATAATGTTTATGTGTACTTAATTTTCTATACTTATAATAAAAAATTAACTCACTTAAAATTATTTTGAAAACAGTAAAAACTGTACCAATGAAATTGACATTGTTCTGTCATTATTCTCTTGGAATTTATCTGTGAACATGTATAGGAAATAATTTGATATACAAAAGTTTGATTACTCAGTATTTCCAGTTTGTTTATCTGTTGCCTGAAGTGAGATACATATGAGTATATACTGTCTTCTAAAGAAATTTCTTCTTCTTCCCTAGAAGGATATGAGATTTGAATTAAAAATTGAACCTTGATCGATTCTAGTTATTTAATCCTTACTATACTATGGGATAGGTATAGAATCATTACTTATTGATGATGAAATTGGGTCTTACACCTGTATCAAGGACTCACAGTAATAAGAGTGGAACTGGGATTTTTGAAGACAAGTTTAGGAGTGTCTGGCCTAAGCCTTGTTCTAAGAGCATGACTCAGAGTTTGGGATTATGGCAGTGAAATGTCTTTGGCATTTCTAGAGTAACTTCTCATTTCTAGAAGCCTTGATCAGAGAAAGAACTGGACTGAATCAGAATAGATCTCTCTGTTCAGAGATCCTGAGGGGTCTGTCAGGGTCATAACTGCTCTGTAGGTTGTCTTTTTCTATTATTTGATGAACAATTAAAAGCAAGGGTTGTGTAGCCCTTTTGGATTATCATTGCTTTGGTTTTACTGCTTTTATTAACTGACTCTAATTACACAAAAAATAAAGTAAAAGCTTACATTCTGAGGGGTTCAATCATGCTTTCAGAAATATTGTTTATAGAATATTTATAAGTAGTTCGTTCATTGAATGAGTTTTGAAATATGTACAAATTCAGAACTTTCCTAAAGTGTTATACGAAATCTTTTGCTTTCTGTATCACAGTTAACTAACACTTGGTGAGGAAATCTACAGCTGTGCCTTAAAATACAGTTGACTTTTGAACAACCCAGGTCATCTTACATGTGGCTCTTTTTCAACCAGATGTGGACGGAAACAGTATTTGTGCGATGGGAAACCCGCTTATATGGAGGGCTGACTTTTCATTTATGTGGCACGTCAGGGCTGACTGCAGGACTTGAGTATGTGTGGGTTACATGCTGGTGGTCCTGGAACCGATTCCCTGTGTACACCTAGAGACAAGTGTAATATATTTTTAAGAGTATTATTTCATATAGTATTTAAATGTTTCTGATGAGTTTATCTAAGACAGCAGACTGTGTACATTTCTTATATCACGATCTTTTTTTCTTAGAATAGGTCTACCTGAAATTGTTTTTCCCCCCCTTTACTGTGGGCTGGCAAAACTCTGGAAATGAGAAACATACCTGGATGAGAATTTCTCAGAACCTTAGAGTAGTTTTTGTCTCTTTAGAAATAGGAATGTCTTCTCACAAAAAATCGCTTTGAAAACCTTTTCTCCCAAATGATGCTGTGTTTTTATTGTTGTTCTTATTTAGCAACCAAAAATGTTGGGTATAGAAGAATAACTGTCCAGAGACCCTCTCTTGTCTAGTAGGGCACAGCTGCAACTCGGCTTGCCTAGCCTGAGATTCTAGTGTATGAAGCCAAAGTTCAGAGACAGTTGTAAGTTAGAGTGGCACAGAGAGGAATGTGTGTGGGATAAAATGTCACAACTTGATCACTTGTTCTAGGAGCCAAGTGAGCTATATGTTGAGATGGGTGCAAAACTATGAAAATAAGGAGTAGCCACTGGGGCAAATTCCGAAACAGAATACCATGACCATTTGTCTAGTGAGCTCAATTCATTAAAGGGGATTTTGAAGCAAGAGTCAGCAGGAGAATTTGAAAATCAACAAGATGACTGTGGGACTATTGGTATAGCCCTCTAGGCTTTAAAAAACATACTTTCATGTACATTCTTGGCTTGTTCCTCATGATATTTATGGGAATTACAATTTATCCTCATTTTATAGATAAAGGAGACAAATGACAGTGTCAGATTTAAGCCCTGAAAGCCCAGTTTGGTTGCATTCTGGATGTTTTGCAGGGAGAGGAGTAGTAGAACTCAAATGAGAATATCACATTTTTGTAGGTAGAAGGGAGTAGAAATGCAGCCACTGGGTTTGAGGTGTTTTAAATCGGAAAGCTGCAGTAGAGCTCAGGAAATTATTATTTCATCACTCCCTGTCACGGAGCTAAACACATATAATATGTGCATAGAACCGTTTTTGATGAGCGCTTTTAAAATTTTTGAATCTCTCCCGTGCCCTTAAAAAAAAATTCTATTGATGAGATTATTTATTTCATGAGTTAGCCAAGTATTTAACATTAATATCACATAACTTCAGTAATCTTTGCTCAATACCCAAGGTGTGTGTATGTGTGTATTTGATCACTTCAGTCCTATACAGCTTTTATCTCTCTCTTGCAAACTGTGGTAATGAATGCAGTAATAAAACAACTGGTGCTTAAATGTCTCTCTTCACACTACATTTGATGAGAAGCCTCCATTTTGTATATTTGTGAGTATGAATGAGAAAGCAAAATCTGCCTTGGGAATTTTTTAATGAATATGAGAGAGATCCTGCCACAGGTAGTTATTAAAACATCCCCTGAAGTCTTTTATGATGAACGATTGTGTCTATGTCTCTGACCTTCCCTGAAGCCTCTGCTTTTTAAAGAAATCTTCACTACCTCAAGCTATTCACCTATTAGAAATTTTAAAATGAATTCCTACTACTAAGTTTTAATTTGTACAGTACATCTTCTGAATAACTCAAATAATTTTATAAGTATTATTTGATGAATCTGCCCCTTTTTTCTGAAGTGGAAGAAATGTTTATTGAGGATTTAGCTACTTATTACCTTTTTTAAGGAAGGGATGAAATAAATATGGAGGAATATGGGAAGGAAAAGAAAGGGGAATTCTGCCTATTAAACAAGCATAAGTCTGTTTTTCCTGTAGAAAAATGTATGGTCATGAAAAATCTCAAGGTTTATACCAGAAAAGAGAAAGATTATTAGTAAGATATGAGAATAGGGAGAACTCTTCTCATAAATAGAGATAGATATTTCAAAACTAGTGTTTATTTTAAAGTTTAGTAAAACAATACTGGGATCACCTATTTGCATATAGTAAAAATATTGTTATGGTGTGTTGGAATTCTTTAAAAAATAAAACAACCAAGAAGAAAAACAAAAGTGAAATTAAAGTTTTTTGAGCATCTACTGTAAGCTAGGAAATGTAAAATTATGCTATCATTATAGGTTATTTTATTTGATTGTCAATATCAACCTTTCTAACTTTCTGAGTCTGTATACTACCTTCACTTAACAGATGAGGAAACAGGTCAGACAACTTGCTCATACTTGCATGGCTAGAGGTAGGGATTTACACCACTCTGCCTTCAAACAGTTGTCTTTGCTGCTCTCCACTAGATTTACTCTTTGTTCTCCCTTGGCAAAGCTGGTTGTCTATCTCTGAGACCAAAACCAAACACCCTCTTGTGTTAATGACCTTGTATTAGTCAGCCATTGCCACAAAAATGCTACACAGTAAACCATTTCAAAACTGAGTGGCACATCACAGAAAGTATTTATTGCTCACAGACAACTGTGAGTCACCTGGGCCTCTTCTGATTTATGCTGGGCTCCTTGGGCTTGGCTCCAAGTTGGGTATTGAGACCAGCTCTGCTCCTTGTGTCTCTCATCCTCCTTGGATCAGCAGCTACTTAAAGCAAAAGGGAAACAAGCCCAACTTCTTAAGCACATTTGAATCCTCTGCTCAGTGTCACTTCTGTCAGCATTTCATTGGCCAAAGCAAGGCATGTTGCTAAACTTAAAGACAAGGGCAAGGAAGAATATTAATTTTAAATGCATGGCTACAAACAAAAACATGCTTGAAAAATAGTCAGCTCATGAGTCAAGCAAGGATCCTATCAATATATATATTTTTAAAAGGCAAGAGAGGAAGCTCACAAATTTTAAAAGCTCTCATCAAAAATATTATATATATGTATTATATTTGTGTTTAGCTACATGATAGAGATTGATGAAATAATCGTTTCTTAGGTCTGTTATTGTGAGAGTGGGAGAAATGTCTGTATCTGAATAACAATCAAAACTGCCAAACTCTTGATGGGTCTTATAAATACAACAGGTAACCAAAGCTCTCTCTTTTGTTTGCTGTTTGGGGTGGCTTCTCAAAATACTATGAGTAAATCATGTCTGTGAAAGATACTATTTAGATTTTTATATCTTAAAACTAAAATACCTGGAGACTAAACACCATCAGTTGGCTCTGTCCTGAGCTATAGCTAGCAGAAGTCTTCTCAAATCATATTATTACTGTTATTGTTATTTTAGAGACAGAGTCTCGCTCTGTTGCTCTAGCTGTAGTGCAGTGGTATGATGGCAGCTCACTGTAACCTTGAACTCCTGGGTTCAAGCAATCCTCTTGCCTCAGCCTCCCAAGTAGTTAGGGAGGACTTGATGTTTGCCACTATGCCTGGTTAATTAAAAAAAATTTTTTTTTTTGTAGAAATGAGGTCTTGCTACACTGCCCAGGCTAGTATCTAACTTCTAACTTTAAGCGATTCTCTTGCCTCAGCCTCCCAAAGCCCAGGGATATAGATGTAAACCATTGTGTCCTGCTGAATATTATTTTTAAGTTTGGGTTATTGGCATATACTTTCCATCTTTTTCAGTAACTAGGGTGAGGAAAGGGCATGTTAATGCTATATAATGACTTTTTTATCATTGATATCTATGTAACAGTAAAGAATTAATATAATTTCCAGTCGAGTAGTTAAGAGAATTAGCATTTTTACTTAGATCTCAATTTTTAATTTTAGTCAATTTTGTTGGGGATGTTAGGTCTTTCAATCCATTTTAACTTGGTTCATTACAATCTAAGTTTTTAGGTTGCTTACTTTCTTCGTATTTCCTTTATTGCCTGTTAGGAACCATTGCTTCCAGCTCAT
>CAUYQG010089862.1:12500-33864 GCA_963574415.1 Tarsius wallacei
GATTAGTCTTGCCATCTGAGACTAGGTGACCCTCCTATCTGATTTAGAGAATTGTGTGAAATAATAAGTGTTTGTTATTGCAAGCTTATAAGTTTTGGGCAGTTGATTATGCAACAAAAATTATTTGATGTAACATTGAAGTGTACGTATCTTTAAGAGAACAAGAGTATTTTTTACCGTGTGATTTGTATAGTCACTCTGATTTTGACATTTATGTAAAACATCTCAGTGATTTTCATTTATAGATTCTTAAAAAAAAGACAAAACCAGATAGATAAATGAAAATCTGTAATTTTCATTTATAGATTTTTATTTATAGATTTTTAAAACTTTGGCAAAATTTTTGTTATAACTTTGGCTTTACTAAAATAATGGACATAGGTGAGAAGAGTTTATTACTATTCTTTCAGATTGTAGTTTTTGCAATTTTGGTTATCATTTTTGGTACAAGTGCCTTAGGAATTATTATCTAAATAATAGCCACACTTAGTTTCTTGGCTGTACAACTAGGAACCACTTTACTAGTTAATGTTGGAAGATAAGATAAATAGTTAACATTGCTCAAAACGTTTTGGGGTGCTTTATTGGATTTTTTTGTATAGTTAAGATTGACATTTTATTATAGTCTCTTGAAACTTCTCCTAGTACAATTATTGCTGCCCTAGTTTCCTATTTTTATTGCCTATTTTTTTTTTATGTTTGAGAAGATTCAAAATTATATTCTGAAAGAAATCTTGGCCCTATTTTTCTTGACTTGCCTAATGAATGGGTTGGTTTATTCATGCTATTCAGATTTTGGTCGTTTTTATTAGGATCCTTAGTTTCTATCAGAAGTGCTGCTTCTACCCCTGCCTTTGTTGATTGTTACAGTATTTGTCTCTGTACCTACAGTGACCACATAAAATAGTTGCCTACCAGGTACTTGTCAGGGAATATAATTTCACTACTTTGTACAACCTACAACCTTTCAAAAGCTTTGCCAAGAAGAGTGATATTTATGGAGGAATGCTTAAAGGATATATAGTATATGTATTGCTTTTTTAGTTTAAAATCAACTCCTTATTTAAACCCAAGTCTTATATCTGGACTCATTATACTGACCTTCTCTAAAATTGATTTTACAGAATAGTCTTTTGGCATTTAGAAAAGTTATTGGAAATTGCCCTATGAAATTTATCCGAGGGTTTTTTTTTAAAAGAATGATCTCAAGGTCAGGATTAGTTGTACCTGATTTGATCACTTGACTTGTTTTTATTCTATGAACATTATGATCTTCTTTTGGGGAAGCTGTTGGAAAACTTAAAGCCAGATGTTTTGTCTAATTCTAGCAAATGTCTTATTTTGTATATTAATCTCTTTTCTGGTTTTGTCTTTTTAAAAATCTTTTGTTCTTTCTTTTAAAATTTTTAGCTCCCCTTTTTTTTCTCTTCTTGCCCTGAGGACAGACCCAGATTTGAAATGCCCTTGTTAGTTGTTTTCTCTCCTTTTTTTCACTGCTATGTTTGCCCTAAGGGCCATCCCCATCATGTGGGACTGCATCATGGCAGCACATGTAGCTCAAACACCAAGTAAAATGCCATCTTTTTTGTTAGAGTTCTGGGAAAGTTTGCTCCTGGGAGCCAGAGTGTAGGAGTAATCTCAGAAATTAAAGAACCGGAGAAAGGAATCCTTTTATTCTGTATGTGACTCGCACAAGGCCTGGCTCCGCTTTAAGCTGCACATGAGCGGAGAGATTCAAAGCAGTTTAGCAAAAACTTTGGAGACTGAACTAACATTGGAACTACTACCCACAGAAAGTGAGACAAAACTTTTGGTCTTGTACAGGCTAGGTTAATTGCTTGCTAAAATAAACAACAGAATCAACATAGGATTTTAATAGGATACTGTCTTAAAACATGATATTCAAAATGTCCAGTATACAATCCAAATGTACTCAGCATGCAAGGACAGTCAACAGATGCCAACTCCAAAATGAACTGGATGTTGAAATTATTAAAGATTTTAAAGTAGCTGTTGTAACTATGTAGCTTGAGGTAAAGGTAAACCCTTCTGAAATGAATAGAAAGATAGAACTTCTTAGCAGAGAAATAGAAACTATAAAAAAGAACCAAATAGAAATTTTAGAACTGAAAAATACAATTTCTGAAATAACTGACAGAATGAGCCCCATATCAGACATGAGATGACAAAGGAAAGAGTAAACTTGAAGATAGATAAATGAAATCATCAATTCTAAAGAACTATGAGAAAAATTTTTTAAATGCTGATGGAGACAATAACAAGCTATGTCATATGTATGTAGTTAGCTATGTCATATGTATGTACCAGAATGAAAAGAGAGACTCTGGTAATAAATATATTTGAAGATACAGTGTCCAGAAATGTTCTAAATTTGATAAAAGTCATATATGATTAGATTTTAGAAGCTCAGTGGATCCCAAAGAGGATAAATCCAAAGATAACCACACCCAGACTTACCATAGTCAAACTGAAAAAAAGCTGTGAAGGAGAATTGTTTTAACTGTTCATAATCTTATGGTCAAATGAAATATTTATCTTTTGACATTTATGTGTTCTGCTTTGGAACTCAAATATGCATTAATATATTTCCTGTTGTATATAACTGAAAATTAGAAATGAGGGAAACAGTGTTTCATTTTTTTGTGCAATTATAAAGATAATTTTTAAAAGAACAACTTTCACATATTGTGTTTAGTGAGAGATTAAAGAAAAGAAATATGTTAGTACCACTTCTCTCCTCTAAACTTTTGCAGAGTTACCTTGACATTTGATTGACTTAGTTGACCACTCTAGCTAGATTAAAAAGGGTAGCTAGCATATGTTGTTCACATTTTAACCAGGAAATTATTTTTGGCCATGAATGTTTTTAGGCTATTTAAATTTCCTGAAATGAAACACAGTTATTTACGTGTCATCATCTTTTAGGATGCTTACTTAATCTATTTTTTAATGTTAGAAATGATTAGTAGTCTTTATTTGAAATCCATTGTTAATTATTTTAACTCTTTGAGCTCAACATTTAAATAAATTTAAGCTCTGCCCAGTTTAGTAATGAAATAAATGTTGCTTCAATAATTGGTAGATGAGTCATTTGGTAAAAACGTTTCATTGGAATTTGTGCTTATCATAGCATAGAAACTAGATTTTTTTACCCTCTTTGTGAGAACCTTGATGTTGACTCTGAACATTTGTTTTTTAAAGATACTTTTGTTCAGTTTTTACAGTTGATTTTTATCTATCTATCCATCCATCCTTTCATAGTTACTGATTTGAATAATTAAACTTTTGCCCACTGATTTTTATCTATGATTTTTTATTTATATATACATTATAAATCATAGGCTTATATGTATTATAAATTTATACAATCATAGATTAGATCTATGATTATTTGAACATTGATAAAACCATCATAGATTGATAGGGATGAAGGAGGTGGACCATTTGTTCATAACTCAATCCTTCAATGCCTATTGAGTTTTCCTAGCTGTATAGAGTCTGATGTTTTAAGTAAGTCAGCAGTACTTGCTTTGTATAAACACTAATTTGAAATTATATTAATTTTAACAATACATTTGATTATTATCAAAATCCAAATCTTACTGATATTTTAAGGGTAACCTCAAGTCTTATATTCTCTATAAAGCCTTCCCTAATTTTTTGCTTTCTATTCAAATTTTATAGATAGAGAGATATTGAACATACATGAAGAATTAGCCAAGAAAGTTAAACAAAACTTTACCACATTAACCAGCACTTCTGCTCTTAGGCATCTACCTGTGAGAAATATATGAAAACATATCTCCACACAAAGACTTGCACATGAATATTCTCAGCAGTATTATTTTTAATAGCCTAAAAGTGGAAAGACATGCTCATCAACTGATGAATGGATAAACAAAATGTGGTATGTTCATACCATGGAATATTACTCAGCAATAAAAAGAAACAAACCACTGATAAATAATATGACATAAATGGACCTAAAAAAATTATGGTAAGTGAAAGAAGCCAGAAACAAGATATTATTTACTGTATGATTTCATTTACATAAAATTTCCAGAAAAGACAAAATATAGATTAATAATACTGTAGGTTGGATTGGGGGATGGAGATTAATAGTAAATGAATATGAGGGACTTTTTTGGGGAGATGAAAATGTTTTAAAACTGATTTATGGTAGTATTTGCAGAGTTTGGTGAATTTACTAAAAAGTAACTGAATTTTATACATAAAATGATACATTTTATGATCTGTTAAATATCTCAATGGAGTTACTAAAAGAGGAAAAAAAGACCCAGGATAACATATTTTATCTTACCATTGGGATTGTAACTACTCCAAGACCTAGATTAATGCTTGGTATTTGATAGGCGCTTAATGAATTGTTGATTTAACTTATAATAAGTTGAGCTTTTGCAATTAAATTGAGCCTAGTACCTAGGAAAGTTTTTCCAGAGAGATAAGTCCCAAACCAATAAGTAAAATGAAGTGTGTTTAACAAGTGTGCTAACTGAAGTGTGTTTACTTATGTAAAACTTTTTATTCAAGTATCAAGTAATGAATAAAAATGTAGATGTCATAAATTTTCAACTGTATCACAATGAATTACTGTATCACAAAATGAACCTTTCTGTCTAAATACTACTGAGGTTTTGAAATTGGTTATTCCAAATACTCTTGAATCCTTGCTCATATCTCCTGGCAATCATAACTTTCTTCCAATTCCCCAGATAACCACTATACTGACTTCTAAGTCCATTAGAAGTTTTGCCCATTTTTGAACCTTATATTAGTGCACTCATCCAGTTTGTAACCTTTATATCTGGCTTATTTTGCTCAAATTTTTATAAGATTCATTTATGTTGTTTCATGTAGCTCTGGTTCATTATTGTACGGTATTCTATAATATAAATATACCAAAATTTGTCTACTTTACTGATGATGGGCAGCTAGGTTGTTTCCATTTTGATATTACAAAGAATAGTACTAAAACCTTTTTTCTGTGTATATCTTCTGCTATGCTAAATACTTTTGGACTTAATTCTAGTTTGTTTGATACAAATAGTTTGTCAGTGTTTGCCTGTATATTCTCCATCCTTACACTATCAAACTTTCTATGCTCTTACATTTAATGTATGTTTCTTGCATGCAGCATTCATTTGTTTTGTGTATATACTTTGGAATGAAATTGCTTGGCTTTAGAGAATACATATATTTATACAACTTAATGCTAAACTGTTTCCCAAAGTGTTTTGTACTCATTTAAATCCCCACCAGTGGTATCTGAGAGTTCTCTTTGTTCCACATTACTACCAACATTTGCTATTGTCAGTTATTTTGACTTTAGCCATTATGGTGAGTATTTAATAGTACCACTTAGGGTTTTCATTTTATTCCCCTGGTGACTAATGAATTTGACCACATTTTCCTGTTTTAGTTGGTCATTTGGATAATCTCTTTTATGAAGTGCCTGTTTAATCTCTTGTCTATTTTTATATCAGGTGTTTGGTGTTTTAATGATTTATTTACAGTTAAGTTTTTTTCCCATATACTTGGGTTATAAGCCCTTTGCTACTGTTATTTCAAATATTTTATACTTTCCAGCTTGCCTTTCTACTCTTAAAATTTTGTCTTTTAATGTGTAGACTTTTAATTTTAATGTAGCTTTCCTTTGTGGTCAGTGCTTTTTGTATTTTTTTTTTTTTAATTGTTGCCTACACCAAGATGATGATGAAAATCTCTTAGAAACCTAATCATTTTACCTTTGACATTTAAATCTGGAATTTATTTTCATGTGTGGTGTGTATATATGGTGTGAATTTTTTTTTTTAATGGTCATTGATTGACCTAATACTACTTCTTGAAAGGGCTTTCCTTTTTTTCACAACTCTCTAGGTCTATCATTGTCCTAAGTCAAGTGCCTGAATCTTATGGATTCTCTGTTCTGTTCCATTGGTGTGTTTATCATGACACCAATGACACATTGTCCTACTTAATCACTTTTGCTTATATAAAGTTTTTATATCAGAAAAATTCTCCTACCTAGTTCTTTTTTTGTCAAGAGTATGTTGTGTTTTTTGTTTTTTGGGTTTTTTTTTTTAGTCAGAGTCTTACTCTGTGTCCCTGGTATGCTGTCTCATTTTGGCCATTTGTGTATCATTGTAAATTTTAGAATCATCTTGCCTATTTCTAAAATAAAAAACAAAAACTGGGTTTTTGACTGGGATTTCATTAATTCTGTAAATCAATATTGAGAAAATTGATGTCAGATTTTCTATTTTTATGTGTGTCAGATAGTTTGTTCATTTAATTTAGTTTTTTAAATGATTCACATCATGTTGTTTCTAATACATTCTTATCTTTATCTGTATATTCTGTGTTATGATAGTCCCTTCTCCTTCCTGTTAGTAATTATTTGAATCTTCTCTGTCTTTCTAGATCAAATTTGTCAGGGATTTATCTATTTTTAAAAGCTTTCAGAGTACCAACTTTTGGGTTGATTTGATTTTTTGTTTGATTTCTAATCATTAATTTTTGCTTTAGTCATTATTTTCTTTTCTTCTTTGGGTTTAAATTGTTATTCATTTTTTAATGAATTTTTAAGATGGATGCTTACATCATTGGCTTTTCAGTCTTTTAAAAAAAAAATCTGCTTATGTCTACTTCTGGCACAACTTTACCAACATTTTCTAAGTGTCATGTAATAGTTTCAGTATCATCCAGCTAAACATATTTTCTGATCTCCATTGTGATGTATTCTTTGACCTATGGATTATTTACAAGTGCTTTCTGAAATTTCTAAACAAAGTAATGTTTCTAGTTATCTTTTTGTTACTTTTTAGCATAATTTTACTTTGGTTATTTACTCAGAGAATATATTTTTGGTTATTAGTAGAGTCTTTGTCTAAATATTAATTAGGTCAAGTTTGTTCAAGTGGTCTGTTATCATACTGATCTTTTATTCTCTTACTGAGAATTGTATGTTAAAAATTCTCCTTGCTTTATGCTAATGTATCTTAAGACTGTGTTTTTATACATGCCTACAAATTTTGTCACTAGAAAGTATACCTATTCTGCTATACTAAATACTTTTGGACTTAATTCTAGTTTGATACAAATAGTTTGTCAGTTTTTGCCTGCTTTTCCATCTTTACACTATCAAACTTTCTATGCTCTTACATTTTATGTATGTCTCTTGTATGCAGCATTTTATTTTTTGCTTTTTTTCTTTTATTGTTTGGTTTTTAATTATATTTTATTCGGTTATCTGTAATAAATTTGCAGAAATTTCCTTCTAATTGGTCATTTGTATTTTGACTTTGCTTATTGTGATTTTTTTTTTTTCATTTTTTTGTTTGCCAACCAATCTAAAGTGATAGTTTTTTTAAAAAATGTTGTTGAATTTAGCAATCTTTCACCTGGAATTTTAGTCATAGACAATCTTTCCTATCCTCAGGTTATATGAGAATTCATCCATGTGTTCTTCTATTGCTTTTTAGAGTTTTATTTTTACATTTAGATCTCTGATCCATTTGGAATTTATTCTTACCTATGGTGTGATGGATAGATCTGTTTTTATTTTCTTTCAAATAGCTATGCAGTTGCTCCAAACCATTGTTTTTTCAGATTCTCTTTCTCACATGATTTCACCTTAATGGTCTACTAGATTTTCATTTGTAATCTGTTGTATTTTGGGACTTTCTGTTCAGTTTTGTTGGTTTTTCTGTCTATTCTTATGCCAGCATAAATTTATTTTAATTATAGAGCCTTTGTAGCATGTTTTTATATCTGGTAGGATTTTTTTTTTTTTTTTGAGATTTCTTTGCTTTCCACTGTTTTCCTTGCTGTTTTTGACCTTTTTTTTCCTATGTGAATTTTTAGTTAAACTTTTCTAGCTGACTAGACATGCTCATTGGAATTTTTGTTGGGATTAAATAAACTTTGTGAATTAATTAAAGAAGACTTGACACCTTGATGAAATTAAGACAGGTTAACCAATGAGAAGGAATGTTTTTCCATTTGTTCCAGTTTATTTCTGTTTGTTTTAGGAGTGTTTTATAGTTTTTTCCTGAAAATTCAGTTCTGAACACTTTTTGTTATGTTTATTCCTAAATATTTTTATTCTTAAGCTGCTACTGCAAATGAGATTTTTTTTACCTGTCATATTTTCTTCCTGGTTATATGTACAGATGGATACTATTGATCTTTATGTTTTTTTATGTTCTGCTAACCTTGCTGAATTCTTTTATGGTTTGAGTTAATTTTATCTTTTTTTTTCTTCTGGTATTTTTTAAAGTATACTGTCTGGAAATAGAAATAGTTCCATTTTTCACTTATTATATTTCTTACCATTTTATCTTGTCTAATTGCATTGGCTAGTACTTTCAAAATGATGTTTGCATATTTTTTTATAAATTGAACTTTTTATTTTGAGATCAGTGTAGATCTGCGTATAGGATAAGAAATAATACGCAGAGATCCCATGCACTCTTTACCAAGTTTCCCCAATGGCAATATCATGCGGAACTGTAGTACATTATCACAAGAATATTGACATTGATATAGTCAAGATAGAGAGTATTACCACAAGAATCCTTCATGTTGCCCTATTTTAGCCACATTCACTTCTCTTTTACCTTTGTATACCGTTTTTAACCCATGGCAACCATCAATAATTTTCTATAATTTTTAGCATTCAAGAATGTTATGTAAATGAAATTATATAGTATGGCAAACTTTAAGATTGGCTTTTTTTCATTCAGCATAATTCCCTGGAGATTTACCCAAGTTGTTTTGTTTTATTAATAGTTTGTTCTATTTATTGCTGAGTAGTACTTCATGGTATGGATATACTCAGTTTGTTTAACTGTTCATCCGTTGAAGGATGTCTGGGTTATTTTCAGTTTTGGCTATTATGAAAAAACCTGCTATGATTCTTCACTGAATATAAGTTTTCATTTCTTTGGGATAAATATCTAAGAATATTATTGCTGAGTCATAGTAGTTTTGTGTTTTGTAAGAAACTGCCAAACTGTTTTCAGAGATGGCTGGCTGTACCATTTTAAATTCCCACTAACACTATATGAGCCATCAAGTTTCTTTGTATCCTCACCAACATTTGACATTGTTATTTTTAGTTTTAGCTATTCTGATAGTTGTGTAATGATTTCTCTCTGTAGTTTTAATTTACATTTCTCTAATGGCCAATGATGAATATTTTTTCATGTACTTATTGCTATCTATATATCCTCTTTGGTGAAATATCTGTTAATGCATTTTGTCATTTTTTTTCTAATTGAATTGGTTGTTTTTTTTTTTTAACTGTTGAGTTTTGAGAGTTCTTTACATTGAAAAAAATTTTTTCTTCCAGTCTGTAGCTTGTTTTTTCAATCTCATCATGTAGCCTTGCTCAGAACAAAAGTTTTAAATCTATGCTTTTGGTGTCAAATAAATCTAAGAACTCTTTAAGCACTAGATTTAGAAGCTTTTTTTCATATGTTTTCTTATAGAAGTTTTAGAGTTTTGTATTTTACCTTTAAGTACGTTATCCATTTTGAGTTAATTTTTGCATAAGGTATGAAGTTCAGTTTGAGGTTCATTTTTTTTTTTAAACTATATGTGTATTTTTTAAAGCTCTCCAGGTAACTGATAAATGGCCAGTGCTGAGAATCATTGAACTAGGTGATTAGCAAAACCATTTCTGGTCCTGAAAAGTTATGAAATGCTTGTTTTAAACTGTACTAACATTAGATATTAGGGCTCTGAAAACACAGGAGCAAAGTGAATTTGACAAATACGACATGCTAAAGATCCTTTGTGGAACTTCATAATGTAGTAGCTTCAAGTTGAAGCTCTGGATACATGAGAAAAGTTTATAGCATCTGGGAAAGTGTTTGTATTTGGTGGGGTGATAGGGCAGTGGTTCCAGAGTTAAGAACATGCCGTAAATTATGACTCTGTGGGGGCTGAACTACTTTCTTTTTTTTTTTTTTTTTTTCAATTGGAGTCTCACTCTGTCACCCAGGCTAGAGTGCAGTGGCATACTTGCAGCCACCCCAGCGTTGACCTCCTGGGTTCCAGGGATCCTTCTGCCTCAGTCTTCCAAGCAGCTGGGCCTAAAGGCACGCGCTACCACGACTGGCTAATTTTTTATTTATTGTAGAGATCAGGTCTCGCCAAGTTGCCCGGGCTGATCTCGAACCCGCAGGCTCAGGCAATCCACTTGGCCTCCCAAAGTGCTAGGATTACTGGCTGAGCCACCGAGCTTGGCCTGAATTACTTTCTTGCCTTGCATAAAATTGGGAATATGTGTGTACATTTTGTTGGAAAACTAGTGATAAAGAGTTCTTGAGTTTTCTTAGGTGTTATTATCATATAGTAAAAGATACAGAGCAATATAAGTTTGAACAAAAGTAGTTTACAGTGTTATTATAATTTATCTGTTATATATGTCCTATTTTATTAGAAAGAGGAGAAAATGTTTCTAAATAATTAGGACAATTTTGATACATGGAAATTAAGAAATACGATTAATACTTAATTGAATTTATTAAGGACACATTAAATAATTATGCAGACTTTAGATGACATGGCACAAATTGGGAAAGTAGTACATGAATTTTTTTTCACTTTTAACAAATATTTGAATATCTTTTTTGCAACAAGCACCATTCTAGATACCTGGAATACATTAGTAAAAGAAACCGCCTTTGTAGAGCTTACATTAAAGCGGAGTCAGTGAACAGTAAACATGAGTTAACTATATAGTATGTTAGGTCTAGTGCAATGAAAAAAAGAAAAATAGAACAGGGAATGGGATATTGGGAGAGAAGGCAGGTTTCAGTATTTAATAGGGTAGAAATAAGCATAACAAAGAGCATTTAGGGTAAGATTTGAAAGAGGTGAGGAAGTCAGATGTTTGGGAAATGGTGTTAAGGCAATGAGAGAGGAGATAAAAGCTGGTTAGGCAGACAGGGAAGGTCTCAAGGAGACTTAACATCTGGGGGATCTCCCCCTGCACCACCCCTGTTATATAATTGTTAGCTGAAAAATGTGGTTAATGTGATTGAGAGCATCCTCTCATCCCAGGATTTACTGCTAAAAGGGACTTTCTTCTGCTTAAACGCGGGATGTTAAATGTCCTAACTTAACCTTGGCTTATTATAATATCATTAACATAGTATTTGCATTGTGGTTTTACACCACCATGCTCCCCCCTCACTGGGCTTTTCTGTGGTATTTATGGGTAATATTCAAGATAAAGTAACTTTGGTTAAGGACCCACATGCACAATATAAGTTGGGTCTCAGGAAGTAGGGGGTGGTTAAGGTATAAATGAGAGAAATGCCCCCAGAAAAGATAAGATGAAACCACAAACTCCTAGCACCATTAACCCATTTTGGGGCCCTTCTCTTTTCTGGAGAGCTCTGTTGCTTAATAAACTCTTTCTGTCACTCATCCTTTTGGTGTCCATGTTCCTTAATTTTCTTGGTCATGCGACAAGAACCCAAGGTTGCTGGTCTAATCTGACAGTGGAGTTAAAAACTCCTGCAACAGCAACAGGAAGAGCCGGCAGGCCGAAAGGCAGGAAGATGTCTGATGTTTTTGTCTTCTGGATTTTTTAAGTAAATTGCAAATCGTTTGTAAAATTCATGATGTTAAACATAATTCACACTTAATGAACATAAATCAATTTTATAAATACTTTCTCCTAGGGTGGTAGGGAAACTTCCTAACTGGGGTTCACATTGGCTTTTGAATGGTCCTGAGATTATAAGTTTTGTTTTATATCCCTTCATGACTCAGTGACCTGCTACAGCTCTCAAGGATCTCAAGATACTTAGTCTTTTTAGTTTTTGGTGTTGTGGACTCTTTGGCTTACTCAGGACCAGGTATGAGTATTGGGTAGTCTTAGGTTTCTTCAAACTCCTAGAGTTAATGTTATAGACTGTTACTTGAAACTACTTTCAGAATGTACTTGGAAATTTTTTTATTTTATGCCTCTTTTTACCCAGATTTAGTTCTTCATGTTTAAGAAAAAAATGGTTCAAATAAAATAATGAGAATTCATTTTTTCTGATATACCCTTTAAATACTGTTCTTCTCCCCAGGATAGGTATTCTAGCTTTTATTTATAATGAGTAGCAGTTTTTTTTTTTTTTTAAAGGAAGCTTAATTCCATTCTATTCTGTTTTTGCTGTTGACTTGAGACCTTTATGAATGTTAGTTATGATATGGTACTGAGCTGTATAGTAATCTATACAGCACTATCGGTCACAAACTATTCTGATTTGATAGTTTCCAGTGTCTAATTTTTAAATTTATTCTGTATCCTTCTGTTGAGTTTGTCAATTATCATTCCTTCCAATTGTTCCCTTTCCCTTTCTAATCCTTTATATATTAATTGGTTCCTAATGCAGATAAAGTTAACATTATTAATGTTATTAATGCAGATAAAGGTAAGGAAATAAACTTACTTTCTATCTAATTATCTATAAGGAAACTCTGGGTAATAATTTGAGACTGTTTTAATACTTTTAAAGAGAATAAGCTGGTTTTTATTATTTTCAAGATAATAAATTGTAATTTAATTATGTTTTCTTTGACACCACGTACAACTAAAATGACACTTTAAAGTTTCAAAAAAGTAATTTTTTCTTTCATTATTCATTAGTAAAATTTGAAATGAGTGAAGGTTTAAAAAAAGAAGTACCTTTGTGTTGGCTTAGTTGATTTTCTAGTGAACTTAACGGCTGTTCATTATAAAATTGATTTAATTAAGAAGTTATGTTTTTGCTATTTTTGTTTAAAAACTAAAATATCAGCTGAAAATAGACATGATTATATGTTGAAACAATGTTTTAGAAAGGACCCTTGGGAAAAAAGGAGTCGCAAAGATAAAAAGTAAAACAATTATTTATAAATTTGAATATGAGCCCAGTGATTCCTTTTTGGTCTTATTGTTTGATTACATTTTTGGTCTTATTGTTTGATTCTGCTTTTAAGTTTACTTTTTTCTTCATGTTGATTCCAATAATATAAAATCAATTATTTATTCTGGATCTTGAACTTGAATTTAGAAATACCTTTATTAAATCACTCTGGAAACATGCACAATAAAGATTCATTGAGGAAAAAAGTATGATTTTTTTGAATTTTCAGTGAACTGTCTAAGATGTTCTTATTCATTGCTACCTTGCTTTTTGTTTCTTCTCATATCATGAAACAAATCTTTAAGTATACAGACTTAGTCGCTTTTTAATATCTCTGCTGCTTCCTATTGGAAGGTTTATGAAAAACAATTAGAATTATTTTTAAAACACACATATCACATAATATACTCATATACCTGATTTCAAGTATTCTTTCCTCTTGTACCTAAGCATAAAATACAACATAATGCACAATAATATGGATGTACCTGAGTTCTGTTTCTCATTTATAAAATATGGTGACCATTGAGATGTGTCATTAAATCCTTTGTTGGACAATTAAGATATTGATATAAACAATCTAGAACTTGTTCACATGTTTGAAATAGCAGTAAAATAAAAAAGGGAGTTGGAAATCTTACTTAAAGGCAAGCAGGTAGCAATCTAATTTGTAAACTCTCCAGTCTGTCCATTTAAGTTATGTTTTGCATAGTTGCATTGAATGAAATTTTGCAATAAGTTACCTGAGGCTTTTTAAAGATAATTTTTACAAGACATTTTTTAGTAAATAAAACTGAACTGTTGAGTGTCTTGTTTTTCTTTCAACTTTATAATAATAAAATTTACTATAAATAAGAGATTGAGATTTAGTCCCTTTAAGTTTCTATCTCCTATGAATAAGAAAGTAATTTCTAAAGGAAATTTTTAACTTAAAAAATCCCTTCTAGCCGGGCTCGGTGGCTCGGCCTGTAATCCCGTGCTTTGGGAGGCTGAGATGAGTGGATTGCCTGAGCCCGTGGGTTCGAGACCCGCCTGGGCAACTTGGCGAGACCTCATCTCTACAATAAATCAAAAAAAAAATTAGCCGGGCGTGGTAGCGCGGGCCTGTAGTTCCTGCTGCTTGGAAGGCTGAGGCGGAAGGATCGCCGGAACCCAGCAGGTTGAGGCTGCGGTGTCTGGGAGCGGCTACTGCACTCCAGTCTGGGTGACAGAGTGAGACTCCAACTCAAACAAAACAAAACAAAACAAAAAAAACCCTTCTAATTATTTTGGAGGAGAGTGACCTATATTTTTTTTCTGTTTTATTTTTGATTTTTGAACTAATTATTAATGTTGATTACAAAGTACATAGTTATCAGAGTTTGATTTGACAATCGTATTTGTTGTTTTAAATTTTTTTGATGCAGGGATTCCATAAACACAACTTTTCATGTACTGATTAAGATTTTGCACATTAGAAAGCATGTTCAGTTGATATATTTTACATTCCAAAAATAGAATGCCAGAATCAAGACTCATGTTTACTAATTTAAATTTGTTTGTGCATATGGACCTCACTCTTTAAAGAAACTTGGAAGTTCAATGTCTTTGATACCTAACTGGGATACTGTGCACTATTTATTTGGCTAGATAAGGAAACAGTTACCTTTTAAGGTACTGGTTTACTTAGTTGATAAGCATTCCCTTCTGTAACTCTCTATCACACAGACAGGCAGTGCAGGAATTTGCTTCATTATTCAATTTTATTTTGGAATATTGTCATTTTCTCTTAAAAATTACAAATGCTCTATTAAGGAGTCCTTAAAGCATTTTGGCTTCCAAAAAAACTTTTATTCTTCAGACATTTAAAATTTAATAATAGTAAATATAGCCAACTGATGAAATTATTGGTGAGGTAGACATCATTTTGTTTTTAAAAATTATGTATTCTCCTATATTTAAAGTGATAATTTTAGTGTTAATAAGAACTAACAAATGTGTTCTTATACTTATGGGCATCCATGAAAAACGTCGGCCAAAGCCATGAGGTTTAAAATTTAATGCTAGTAGCTACCAGCTGCTAAAGAATTTCATTTACTGATTTTATTCTTTTACCCTTTTGTAATTTAAATGCCTTTATTTAAACGTTTAACTTAAGGATATTGTAAAGTATATAGCGTTTTAAGATTAGATGGTATCCAGAACATACAGTCCAATGAGTTAGCCCAATGTAATTGGAGGAATTATTAAATGACACTGACCTCATTTCCTTTAGAACAATGAAAATTAATAGTTTCACATTTTATTAGGCTGATATTCCAGATGTAGTGTACATTTAATTAAGTGTAGTTTCCTTTTAGTTATGGTATGTGTATCTGTTTTTTGTCGCAAATTCTTTCTAGTTTTACAGTTTTCCACATGTTTTCTTTCACCATTTATGATTTTTTTCAAAGCAGAGCTATAAGGATTTAAATCACTTTAGCATGCAGCAAAACAGTTCCCATTCAAACAATAAACGCTGTTTTAAAAAGCCTTCAGATCTTCTGTCACTTCATAAATATAAATGTATAAAAACGTTATGCAGTTGTAGTGCCCACCTGCTAATTAAATGCAGATTTTCTCAAACTTGTTTAAAATCTGTCTATTTGTTTCAACTCTGTCTCTGTTCAGAATACATATGGCCCTTGTGAAACTAATTATGCTTATGGAGCAGCTGTTAAATTTAGTGCAACTAGTTTTATCCAATATTTTACATTTTAATTGATTACCTGTGAAGAAATTAGCAAATTAACACTTATTGTACAGTAACTCAATGGTCTTTTATGGTTACTTTCAGATTTAACAAGAGACCAGGCATTGATGGAATAAAGACATTTCTAGGATTTTTAGATAGGAAAGTTATTGGTGGACCTTGATTATCTGGTGTGAAAATTTAGGAAGACTGATGAGTGATGCCAAGCATCTGTGTGTTCTGTATCTTAAACATGAGAAGCAGATTGGAAAGTAATAGCTTTTTCGCAGAATTTTGGTAACATATGGGCTTATCTGGATCTAAGAAGTCTTTGAAGATCTTTGAACTTGACTAAATGACTTAACCTTTGGCATAGTGGGTGGGTTATATGCTTTTTTAGTGGGGAGGCACTGACATTCTGCATTTCTCTTTTGCTTTTTTCCTCTTCCCAATTCTACCTTTTAATACCTTTTCTTAAAAATAGGGAGACAAGAGATGATGATTGAGAATTTGGAAGGTAGATATGATGAGAATTGCAAGATATTTAGTTAAATGGATCTACTTGTAATAAAGCATGATTAAATCTTCTGATAATATTTTAGAAATTAATTTGTGTAGATATTTTTCTCCTTTATAGAGTTATTTGAACATGATACTGCAATAATATCTCACAGTGTGCTATAGTTGAAAGAATGTGTGTAAAACTGGGTTTAGATTTCAGTTTTATCACTCATTGACTCTGTGACCTCTGAACTTTCAAGAGTTCAGTTTTTTCAAAGTCAAAAGAAAACAAAACAGAACAGCTGCCCCCCAACAGGAAAAAAAAGTCCAAAGCACCAAAACAACTGTTTGTGTAAATAATCTGGAGAATTAAATGAGGTAAAGTATACAAATATAGCTAGCATATTTCTTCACACATAGAAGATCTTTGGTAATAATGGGGCAAAGTGATATGCCCTATAACATTGCTAAATGAGACATCTACTAAAAAAAATATTAGAATGCTTTTTAGAGCATTAACTATTATAGTAAATGCGAGATTGGTTTTTATTTTTATTTATCAGCTTTGACTTCTGATAACTCATTAGTAAAACTTGATGTGAGTTATAGGTCCAAATAAATGTGTCTAGTGTTTTGATAAGAAATATTATTTCAGTTGAGCAATAGAGTAGGGAATTAATGTCTCAAAAATATACTGACAATCTCTGTGTGTAAACACTTGATCTAGAGCCCATCTCTTGTGAGGACAGTTGACCTTGGTTTTGCAATTTAGAATATTTGACACCTATGTTGATCTAAACACATTTCTCTAAAGCAGATGGGGTCAATAAATAACCAGGCTGAAAAATATTTGCCTGCTTAATTTGTCTTAGTCAAAATTCGGAATGTGTGTATTTTCCCCAAAGAAATAGCGTTGTTGCTGGTGGGTATATTTGTATAAGGTTTCAGGTATTTTCTGAATAGGCTTCTGTGGATTAGACTGAAAAACTGACCATCATGATTTTTCATAGTGAGTTTCAACTAACAGATTTATAAATGTAGTTTCAAATAATTTTTGAACCTTTGGAAAAATTTGAGCATTTGTAAAAGCAGAGAATAGTATAATGAACCCTCTTGTAACCATGGTGTAACTTCATCAGTAGCTATGCTTTGCCAAGATTAAGGCTTGCTTTTAGGCTTTGTTAGGATGGGTCTAGAGTACATATACTCAATGACTAATTTAGCTCCAGTGTTAAGACTTGACTCTGTAATGCCTTATGCACCAGATGTCTCCATTTTAGCTGATAGGAGTTCCATTTCTCCCCCTATATGATATTTAGGAATTCTACCTCTTTCCATTATTTTTTCCCTGGTCCCATGGAATTCTGCCTCACATATCTATAGATTAGAACTTATCAGAAGATCAAGGGGACCCTACTACAGGTTTCTATATTTCTCTCTGTCCAACCTTCTCCTCTTTGGGACCATGCCCTGCAAATTTTAGTCACCTTGGTCTACCCGAAAGTCTGTCTCTTTCTCCTTAATTTAGCAAATCCACCAGACTTTGTTTAGGTTCCCTATTTCTGCTCTGTGGCCTGGAAACTTTCTCAAGGCAGTAAGCTGGGGCATACCTAGGGTTCCTGTATTTGCTTCCTTTTGGGGGGGAATCACAGTTTTGTGCTACCTGTTGCACAGTGTCTGAAGCAATTGTTTCATATGTTTTTTCTCCTTTTCTAGTTTATGGTGGAAGGGTTTTATTCCCATAGCTTTTAATCCCTATAGGTGGAAGACTATTTAACTCTAATGCTCTTTATTTTATCTGTGATTTCTCTATTTAAAAACAAAAATTTCCACCAAGAGTTTATCAACTTTACTAAATTTTTTCAAATAGTCAACTCTTGTATTACTTGATCTTTTGTTTCATTAATTTTTTGCTTATTTTCCTTTATTTCTGTCACCTTTAATTATCTGTTCCTTTTCTCTTTGAGATAAATGCTTAGATTATTTATTTTTTAGCTTTTATTCTTCTGTTATATGTACAATTATAGCTCTACAAATTTTCCTCTGAGCAATGCTTTAACTTTATTCTGCATATTTTTGATGTTTCATATTTTAGTTTTCATTTAGTTCAAATATTTTCAAAATACTCATTGTGATTTCTTCTTTCCCATGGGATGTATATACATATATTATTTAATTTTCAAACATTTGGGGAGCTCTTTTAGTTGTCTTTTGTTTCTCGTTTATTTTTCTTAATTACACTATAGTTAGAGAACATAATCATAATGCTTTCTATCTTTGAAACGTGTTGAGATTGCATTTATGGCCTACTATATTGTTTATTTTAGGAAATACACACTTGGTAAGAGTGAGTATTCCGAGGTTTTGAGGTATAGTTAAATAGATGAATTTAGACATTTGTTCACATCTTCTTTGTCCTTACCTTTTAAATTTACATTAAAAATGACTTATTTTATCAGTTATTCAGAGAGCTCATAGCAAATCCACAATGAGGATTTTCCCTTTAAGTTTTGTTAGTTTCTGCTTTATATATTTTGAGACTCTGTTATTACGTGTTGACAACATCAGGATTGTTAAATACTCTTTTTGGATTGCCCTTATCATCATGAAATATGTTTTTTTTACTTCTGGTGATAGTCTTTACTTTGAAGTCTACTTTATCTGATACTTGTATAGTTTTATCATCTTTCTTTTCGTTTAGTGCTTGCATATTTTTTCATACTTTGACTTTTAACCTTTCTTTGGTTTTATATTTAAAGTGTTCATTTTGAAATCTGCTTATAGTTTGCTTTCTTTGGTTTGACAGTCTTTCAATTGTATTATTTAGTCCATTTATGCTTATTTTTTACTGATGTATTTGAGTTTAAATCTATCATCTTATTCTTTGTTTTCTATTTATCCAATACATTTTCTTTTTTCTACATTCTTACCTTTTTTGTATTCATCTTATTTCATTTTCTTTTCTGTTAGGTTATTCATTTGTATTCTTTTAATTATACTTTGAGTGGCTACCTAGAAATTGTAGCATGTCCTTGATTTTAATTGGCATCTAACACAAATTACTACTTTTATCACTTTTTATTTTGTAGCTTTGATTCTTGAAGGATAACTTTGCTGGATTTTATTGCAAACACACCTTTTTCCCTTGAGTACCTCAAGGAAAATTAAAGCCATTGCTTTCCTGTGTTTTCCAGTTGATTCTCTTTTCTTGTTAGTGACTTAATCAGAGTATTTTTTTTCCTTTATCTTTAATGTATAGTAACTTCATCAGGATCAGGATATACCTCAGAGTTAATTACGTTTAGTGCATTTCTTCAGATACGCAGTGGACCCTTTCCACACGTAGATTCCTTTAGTTTCATGCGTATTCTTGCATTATGACTATAATAGTCTGTTACCTTATTTTTTTCTTCTGGAGCCTCAGGTTGGATGCTCATTGTCTGCCTCTTCTACACTTTCTCTGATCCTTTCTACTACTTTTATTTTCTTTCTCTTGGCTCTTTTCATTACTGGTATCTGTGTCTCTTATTACCTGCACAGTCATACTATCCTTTAAATACTTTTGTAACTTAGTATTCATTTCTGATATGACTTTTTAATTTATCTTTAGTTTTTTTCCTAAAACCAGACAGCAATCATTTCATATTTCCCTGTTTGTCAATTTTTTTCTAAATTTTTGTTTGCATATTTATTTTTATTTGATTCATGTTGCAGTGTTATGTTGTAGTCTGCTTTGTGGTTCTTTTATGAGACATAATTGCATTTTTGAAAAATTTTGATTCTAACCTTCTGTTTCTTTTCTTATAATTGCTTTGTATGGATATTAGATTCTCTCTCTCTCTCTCTTTTTAATAATAGTTTTCCTGGTTCAGCAGTAACAGACAATTCTGTGGATGGACTGAAGGTTTTCTATGGCTTTAAGATTGTTTTTTTTTAATGACACCGAACTGTTTGGTGTAGTGAGGTGATGTTTCTTTAATAAATGGAGAATTTTGCAGTAACAGCTAAGTCTGTTCTCAGATCTTGTGATCTTGTTTTTGTAGAGCTCTGAACTTTAGCACCTTGTTTTCTAGTTTTCCTTCACCACCAAGCCACCAATAGACATCTCTTTCTAGAGAACAGGCCCTTTTAAGGAATTCCTGTTATTGTTAGATTTTGGTGGGGGGTAAAATTAGGTGCCCATGTTCAAAATGTCATATTGACATGGAATCCATGTTATTCAATGTGTAATTATTTAATTTTACTTACAGGTTTATTTCATGATAAATATAGTCTTTATAGGACTATTTGAAGTATTGTAGGTTTTTTTTTTGAAAGACAGAATATTAGGGTATTTGTTTTGATTACATGTGTTTAGAACTTATTAGCCAATTAAAAAACTTGACAAATTGGTTTTTGAGGGCAGTAATTCATTTTATGTAGGAATGTTATGGTGATTCTTCTTATTCTGTAGATATTGAAAGCATTTATCTGGTATAATAGGACATCTTGCTGTCCATTTATTGCTTATATATTGTGTGTTCTAGAGTGTCACATTTTTTATCAAATGTTTCTTTGCTTATAATATATCTCCATACTCTTTGGTACTCTAGAGACTTCTAGAGTGATTTATCACAAAGGTATTTATTTAAGTAATGAGGGACAAATAACATCTTACATTTTAATATAGTTTCTTTGACTTCTTTGTCTAGTCAGGGTAGGAAATCTCTTTGCTCTGATCTGGTACTTCTTGTTGAGGAAGAATTTGTAGGGTAAGTTACTTAATAAAATAAATGGGGCTTTTCATATGTCTAGGATGTAAGTTTTATTAAAAATTGTATAAAGTAATTCTTCCTATGACAACCAAGAAATTAGCTCAGTTTATTTTAAATCTGTGCTTGATTTTGTGGTTTTTTTTTAATCACCCTTTAATAATTTTGTTCTGTCTGTGCTTTTGTATTTTCTATTTTTTCCCATATATTTTCTTCAGAATCACTTTTTGCTACTTGTAGCCTGTAAACAAGATTAAGAGAACTACAGTATGAGGATTAAAATAATAAACATTAAGACATGGGAGTTAGCCAGGCTCGGTGGCTCAGCCTGTAATCCCGCGCCTTGGGAGGCTGAGGTGAGTGGATTGCCTGAGCCCGCGGGTTCGAGACCCGCCTGGGCAGGCGAAACCTCATCTCTACAATAAATCAAAAAAATCAGCCGGGCG
>CAUYQG010089872.1:0-15853 GCA_963574415.1 Tarsius wallacei
GCGGGCGCCTGTGTTTACAGCTACTTGGAAGGCTGAGGCGGAAGGATCGCCAGAGCCCAGCAGGTCGAGGTTGCGGTGGCCGGGAGCGGCCACTGCACTCCAGTCTGGGCGACAGAGTGAGACTCCAACTCAAAAAAAAAAAACCAAAAAACAAAACACATATGTATAAGAGAACTGGATGGGCAGCCATGCATGAACAAATAAAATAATCTAGATGAAACAGATTTCTAGAAAAACGGAAACTGGATGGGCTCAGTGATTCAGCCTTCTCCGCCTCTGGCTACTTGGAGGGCTGAGGCAGAAGGATCGCTGGAACCCAGCAGGTTGACGCGGGGGTGGCCAGGAGCATGACCCTGCACTGGAGTGACAGAGTGGGACTTCAACTCAAAAAAAAAAAAAAAAACTTCGCGAGACCTCATCTCTACAATAAATCAAAAATTAGCCGGGCGTGGTAGCACATGCCTGTAGTTCTAGCTACTTGGAAGGCTAAGGTGGAAGGATCGCTGGAGCCCAGCAGGTCGAGGCTGCCGTGGCCAGGAGCAGCTACTGCACTCCAGTCTGGGTGACAGAGTGAGACTCCAACTCAAAAAAAAAAAAAAAAAAAGAAATACCCAAACCATCAAAACTAATTCCAGAGTAGAAAATCTTAGACCTAAATCACATGGAAATGGTGAATAGACCTGCAATAAGTAAGTCTATCAAATCAGTAATATAAAAGTTTTCAAGAAAGAACAGCCAAGTCCAGAGAGGTTTATCAGCCAGTTACTCCAAATATTTAAAGGAAGGTGACACCAATTTTTCTGAAGCCCTTCCGAAAGGTAGATGATGAGGAAACACTTCCTAGTTCATTTTATAACACCAGCATTACCCTGAAACCAAAGCCAGGTGTAGATATCGCAAGAAAAGTCAAGTATTATCTAGTATCCCTCATGAGGCCAACTTCCGCAACGAAATATGCTCAGACCAAATAGAAAAGTATAGTAAGAGGATTTTACACTATGACTAAGTGGGATTTATCCCAGGAATGCAAAATTGGATAAGCAATAAAAACAAACAAAAAACAGTGTAAAGAACCATATGGTATTAAGCTATGGATCGATAAAGGTTTTCATCCACAGGTCCTGACTTAGAGCTTCCACTGCCCAGACAAGAGACTGAAAGAAGTGTCACCTGATGTAGGCCATTCTAGACCAGCTTAGTCCACTTAGAAGATACAATGTCTACAGTACAATTCCAAAAAATTGACAAAACTACTCCATGATTGTACAGAGAGAACATACATGATATTAGATCATTTATATATATTTTTCTCTGTCTCTTGATCCTTATCTTTATATATCTGCATAGGGAGGAATAGAGGTAAAGACAGAGTGTGACATTACAAAGATACTAAGAAGGGAAGAAAAAATATGGAGAGATAGCAAAATGAGGGAGAATTAAGAGGAATAGAAATAAAATAGAAATACCAATGTGAAATTATATTAGATAGAAAAAAAATGATGAGACTAAAAAATAGGAGAGACTGAGTCTGAAGAAATGCTTGTAATGAATCATGTTATTAGGAAAGACATTATATTAAGACTCTGTCTCTAATTCTTAAAATTCAAGTATATTTATAAAAATTTTAAGAGAGCCTACAACAATTTTTCATATTTTATTTACATTTCCATGTTTGTTTGTCTTTCTCCCTCTTTCAAAAGTTAAAAAGGAGAGTAAAGTAGAAAGTGAGAGAGAGAGTTACAAAAACAAAAAAAACCAGAAAGATGAGACAGTGAGGAAAAGCAAGTGGGAGACAAAAATTACAAAGAGAGGAAGAAAGAAAAATAAGGCAGATAAAAAGAACGAAACATAGAAAGATATGCAGGAAGCCAGCTCCGGTGAACAGGGTCTGATGCTTGTGGAATCGGGAACGGCAAAAAGAAAAAGACAAAAACGACAGGAATCTTCTTCCTGGGGAGAGCTCAGGGCTCTGCCAATCTTTATTGAATTTTCACAAGCTTATATAGTTTTCTGCACCCACAAATGTATTCTATGTTGTGGACCAAACACCTACGTACATACTCTTTGCACTCAAAATAAAGTTGACCTTTAACAATTACTATCGACTTCCTTCTTGTTGACTCCGTGTCATTCATGCTTTTTAGATCAAGGAACAGCAACCGCCGCCATTCATATTTTTCAATCAATGAACAGCAACTGCTGCCATTCATATTTTTCAATCAATGAACAGCAACTGCTTTTCCCTTTCTGCCATTCATGTTTTTAATCAATGGGCAGGAACTAGACAGCAGTTACTATCTCATCCACAGATGATGTTTTCCTTAAACTAAACATTTGCAAACATCCTGACTTCCTTCTTAAGTTTCTCTTTACTATTATTATTATTATCACTACTGCTATTACTATTATTATTACTATTATTATTACTAATATTATTATTATTACTAATATTATTATTATTACTAATATTATTATTATTACTAATATTATGCCCATAATATCTTTATCTTATAAAGCTAAACCTTATCTCTATATCCTATTTAACTTACTACTATATGCTTATGCTTATTTATATCAATCTTATTTCTATCCTTATGTTCCTATATCTTCTTAACTATCCCTAATACTAGTATATATCTCTTATCTTATTATTTTATTCTTAATATTCTAACCTCTATCTTTATCAGGCTGCTTGTTTAGTCCTAAAATATCTTAATCTACTTATTGTCTCAATCGGTTGTTTTCCACCAGCTCTCAGCAGGGACCTGCTGTTTATGAGGAAGTGGCTAACTTGTTTTTCTCGACCTCCTGCTGTTATTTGAAAAACATCCTTATACACCCTAAGGGGCACCTCTTTTTTGCTACAGTCTCACCATTACCGTGCTTATGTGTAACTTCACTGTCAAATGCCATCATTTATCTGTGCATCTATTATCTCAATTAAAGTGGGAACATTTTCCAGCCTATGCACACAATCCTTCAAAGTTAGGGAAGGTCCGTCAAACAGGATCCATGGGGCTTTCGCCTTTGGCATGGCCGCATTTGACTGGAGCCTTTCTCACAGCCGGCATTTTTCCTGTTTTTAGGTCTCTTTTACCATATTCTTCTTAGGGATTGCGGCTCTCGGCATGGAGGAACTTAAATCACTCTTCAGTAAAGATACCTGCACACATATGTTTATTGCAGCACTATTTGCAATTGCAAAAACATGGAACCAACCATGCTGCCCATCAAGAGTAGAGTGGATTAAAAAAATGTGTTACATATACAAGACAGAATATTATGCAGCCATAAAGAAGAACAAAATTATGGACTTTGCAGCAACTTGGATGGATTCAGAGTCTATAATTCTCAGTGATTTATTACAAAAAGAAAGAACTGAGTACCATATATTCTCACTCATAAGCAGACCCTGAACATTTACCATAATACTATGAGAAAGGGATTGGCAGTAGCTGGAAACTGCCAGGGTAGAGAGGGGGACACATAACATCAATAAGGGTACCTGATATCAAACCAGGCAAAGTGGGGACCAAAGGGAGACCCAAACTTTACCTGTACAATGACCACGTGTATACCTAATCCTGAATTGAATCCTACATCTTTAAAATAAAATATTTTTTAAAAAAAATAAAGTTTTTAAAGGGATGCAGGGAAATTTACCCCAATATGTGGCTTTTTGCTGCAAGTTCTGCCTTAGTTACAGAGAAGCTGCTTTCCCTCCCTGTTATTTATCATCTATTGCAAAAAAAGAAGAGCAAGATAAGATCACACCTGAGCAGATTTTCTTGCAAGTATAATGCCTGTCTCTCAGGTTCACTTAGTTTCCAAAGATAACTATTTGCAAGTCATTCTCTTCTTCCCCCATCCATTTATTCTCCATGTGTTGCCCCTCAGTGGAATTCTTCTTCCTCCTCTTCCCATAGACTGTTTCACCAGAATGGAAGCCCCCATTCTTTCTGTTAACTGATAGTATTTAAGTTTCCATAATTCATTGGGAAGTTCAGAGTCTTTACTCTGAAGTTCCCATGTCTACTCATTATATAAAATGTGTATGCCTTTTCTCCTAGTAATCAATCTTGCCTCATGTCAGTGGTTTTTCAGCAAACCTTTAAGGGACCAATGACCATGGCACCCACATTATAAAGAACGAGTTGAAAATAAATGGAGTGATAGCTGCTTCTGGCTAATGAAAAAATTAATACTGTAAAAGTCAAATTTTTTCAAATGAATATGCTAATTCAATGCAATAGCAATCCACATCTGGCAGATTTTTTTTTTAATTTCACATGATAGTTTGATTTAGAACTTCATATGAATGGAAAACTGTCAAGCAAGAGTAACTAAAAGGTTTTTGGGGAAAAAAAGAAATACAATAGCAAAAACATGGAACCAACTGTGCGGCTCATCAAAACTTTAAATTTTCAAAATTTAAAAAATGTGGTACATATACACAATGGAATATTATTCAATCATAAAAAAGAACAAATATATGGACTTCGCAGCAGCTCGAATGGATTTAGTCTGTCATACTCAATGATCTATCACAGAAACAAAGAACAGAGTACCACATGTTCTCACTTATAAGCGGACGCTGAACATTTACCATATTACTATAAAAAAGGAATTGGCTGTAGTGGGATACTGCCGGGGGTGGGGGGTGGGGGGGCGGAGGTGTGGCACAACATCAGTAAGGGTACCTGATCTCAAACCAGGCAAAGTGGAAACCAAAGGGAAGCACAAACTTTGCCTGTATGATGACCACTTGTATACTTAATCCTGAATTGTACCTCACCCCTTTAAAATTAACAATAAGGAAAAAAAAGTAAAAGAAGTAAAATAAAGTGAGAAAGCGCCTACCCTATTAGATACCAAAGCATATTGTGAAGTAGTTACAATTAAAACTGTGAAATTGGTGTAGAGAAAGATAAATGCATCAATTAATCAAAATGCAACCCTTGCTCTCATCTCTCCCTTCTCTTCTTTAAAGTCCCTGGTGTCTGTTCTCATCTTTATGTCTGTGTGCACCCAGTGTTTAGCTCTCAATTATAAGTGAGAACATGTGGTATTTGGGTTGCTGTTTCTGCATTAACTTGCTTAGAATAATGGCCTCTGATTGCATTTGTGTTGCTTCAAAAGATATGATTTGGTTCTCTTTCATTGCTGCATTGTATTCCATGGTGTCAGAGCTGCCTTGAGCTCCAACTTTACCACCCACTGCTGGTAGCCTTCTACAGTGAGATTGTCTATTGTGCATACAAATTGGCTTTCAAACCATTGGCCTGGAGAAGATTTCATTGTCATCAGCTCCAGAACAAGCTAGGGAGAACTCACAAGCTGGTTTTCCTATGGCAATGCCAAGTAGCAGAGCAGTGAATGAGTAAAGCCTGTGGCTTTTATATTAACAATGCACACACATGGAAATCTCCACTCTCACTCTTGAGGAAGTGGGGAGAGAAATGTGTTGTAGTTCTATAGGTTTCAGTGCACAGTGCTTAACACCCTCACTAGAGTTTTTTTCATACAAGATGACTTTACTTGTATTATAGATTCTGAGACCTAATTTCTAAATTGCAAACCAGAGTAAGATCTATCTTCCTTCAAGTAAAAGGAAAGACAAAATTTGTAAGAAGGCTAGAGGAGGTGGTGGTAGAATTTTAAACACAGAGAGCAGCCCAGTAATAAGGAACCTTTCACTGGGAAATGATCCAAAGGCATCTCCCGCCCACTCTCACAGAGCATTTTAGTGGTCTCCTGAGTTGTCTGGACCAGGAGCTACTGCTCAATAGGATGTTGAGATGAGTAAATTAGAATGAGGAAGTAGAGATTTAATTACATCTGCATGTTCATAAAGTGGGATAAAAGTTCTCACCATCAAAAGTGGTAAAGCTGAAGACTCAGGTATGATATCCTTGAGAAATTAAAGTTTAGTTAGCTACTTTCCATGCTCCAGGCATAAGGAAATAAAACTTTATTTGCAAAGGTTAAATGCAGCTTAGTTAGGGTGTTAGTACAGAACTGATCAGCCAGAAAGGGATGGGAAATAGAATAAATCTAATGAACAAAACATAATTGATCCCTTGAGATTTCATCCCTAAAGTTAGATAAAGTTATCTATTTCCACTGCATTTTCTTCAAAATTCATGATGTTCTCAGCCCTGTCATCCTCTCAAGCCATAGGATGGCCTTATTCACTCTCCAAAGGTGAATCCAAAATTTTCTGTAATTCTTCAACTTTTACTTAACAATGTGAATGATGAGAACATATTTCTGTAATCCACTGTTTTTTCCTGTATTCTTCAAGGCTAGGGGTCTGGTGGCTTGCTGTAGTTTGTTCTCTAGTGGTAGTCAGTCCCAAGAAAGTATGTTCATTTTATTCAAATTGGGGATTTAAGACTTTTTGAGTGATTTAAGTGTTCCCTTAAATTCCTTCTTAGAGAAAATTTAGACTTTTTACTTTCTTCCATAGATAGGCTTCCAATAAGTTCCTTCACTTGTCTATTCTCATTTACATTTCAATATCAACTTCCCTTTCCCCACTTACCCATTTTGTATACAATTAACCTAATGACTCCCCTCAATTCAATCTGCATTCTGAAAACTATAAGTGTGCATGGGAACTCCTGACTTTACTCCCATGTCAAGAGTAAAGTGGTTGGAAGGGGAAGAATAGGAGGGGCATGTATTCAGCCTTATTCTGTAGTATAGTCTTTTAAGCTGTTGGTGAACCTCTGAAAGGCATTGGGTACCAGAAGCACATTTACATCAGGGTAGAAGGACATTGTAAGCATTGCCAGTCCATATTTGTGCCAGTGCTTTCATGATTAAGAAATATTCTAAGTAGTATGACTCTGGCAGAGAGGGGCTAGAAGCAGTAAAAATTAATATTAAAAAAAAATCAACCTGCAAGCTCTAAACCTGCTAGATATGGGACATGAGAAAAACCAAATAGCCACAAACTGCTTTCTTGTAAGTGTAAGATAGTAATCAATTTACAACCTTACCCCCCACCCCCTGCATGCTCTCTTTGTGAAATTATTAGTTTACAACCCCTGCTTCTCATGAATATCCTAGAAAGAAATTGTCCTTTGAAAATCTGGGTTTGCTAAATACAACCTTGCAAATTCCAAAGAAAAATGTATAGCCATACAACCTAACCCCATGCCTTACCTAAACTAACATATAAAACCCTTTTCTTCTTTTTCCGGGTTGTTCAGCCTTGGAGCATTAGCCTGCAGAGTTGCACCGGTGCCATAAACCACTGTTTCCTAAGATAGCCTCGGTGTCACGGTCTCTCTGTTTTCCCGCAACATTTCTTGGTGCACTGGCCAGGAAACAGAGAGTTCAGAGACTGTGTGTTCCACCTCCTTGTCATTGGGATATGACCCCTGGGGTGACGAGAGAGGCAATCTCACCTTGCACACAGTGGACCTTTTGATCTGTAGGAGGGAGGCCCCTCTTGGCACATTGAGGCTCATATCTCAAAAGCACAGGAACCGAGAAGGAGGCAAGGAACTGGTGGGAAGAGCAACATCCCACAGAAAGGGTAGGAACAAGGGTTTTTGCATAGACCTGCCAGTAGGTGGCAGAAGGGGAGCTTGATCACCTCCTGGAGTTTGCTAGTAGTCCCAAGTCCTGTGGAAAGAATTGAAAGGCAGTGGGAAAATATACTGCCTCAAGACAAACCCGTTGACTCCTAGGATTAGGGTAGAGGGTTGAAGAATGTACTGTATGATTGCGTGTGAATGAAATGGACTATGGAAAAGTTCCAACCTGACCAAAGGGCCAAAGCAAGTGTTGAGTCCCGATCTAAGCCAGTGACAACCTCAACAAGCTGAGGGAGGTCCCAACACTGTCACAGGGTTGGTCTGGGTTGGGGGTTTATACCAATCCACCAATTGCTAAGAGGTATCTAAAACATCTCCACAAGGAGTAGGACTGGAGGTGGATGAAAGAACTGTTTTCCATATCCCTTTTTCCCTTATTTGTGTGTGTCTGCCATCTGCTAGATGGAGAAAATGGGTGGAAACCAAAGTAAGAATACCCCTCTTGATTGAATACTTAAAAACTTCGAAAAATGTTTCTGTGGAGATTGTTATGGTGTCAAACTGTCTTGGAAAAAGCTCTGTACGTTCTGTAAAATAGATTGGCCCTCTTTCATGGTTGGATGGCTGCCAGAGGGATCCTTAAAGAGAAGAACCATTAGGAGAGTATATAGAATTATAGTAGGAGAGCCAGGTAACCCGGACCGATTCCCTTACATTGACTGTTGACAGGATGTGGTCCTTACATGGCCCCCTTGACTAAAAGCTTGCTTGGAAGACAATTGTAAAATTATGGTAGCCCTCAAAACAGTCCAGTCCAAATGCCCATTAGAGCCCAATGATTAGCTGATAAGCCGGCGCTGGCTGATGAAATGGAAATCCTACCATTTTATTCTCCAGTATAGCCACTGTTGCTGCCTGTTCCTACAGCACCAGCCACGGTTAGAGCCTCACAATTGAAACGCACCCCTAAGCCTAGTATGTCTCCTAAACAATCAGAGGCCACTCCTGAACCACCTGTTCTGACTCCCCACACCCCACCCAGAAAGCAGCTGCCAGAATGTGTGTCTGGCTTCACATCAGGGGAATGTCGTGGTGCCTTTCAGATGTCACTGAGGGAGACTAGGGGACCTTTTTGTTATGGTCAAGAAGGCCAGATCCAAGGTGGGCAACACACATTTGTGAACCAGCCTTTCACCACCACAGACGTCCTGAACTGAAAAAATCATATGCCATCCTTCACAGAAAAGCCTCAGGCTATGATTGACTTAATACAGTCCATTATCCAGACCCAGAGGCCAACTGGGTGGACTGCTGCCAACTCCTCCTGACGTTATTCAATACTGAGGAGCATCAGAGAATTACACAGGGGCTATAACATGGCTAAGCTGGAGGAACATGCCCAAGCTGGAGCACTCAATGCCCAAGCATATGCCCAAAATCAGTTCCCAGAGGAGGACCCCCAGTGGGACCCCAGCAGTAACCAGAGGCTACAAGTGCTTGAACAGTATCAGGAGGCCCTCCTAGGAGGTATGAGAGAAGGAGGATAAAAGGCCATAAATATGAGGTCTCTGAGGTGTTCCAGGGAGCTGATGAAAGCCCAAGCCAATTTTATGAGAAACTCTGTGAAGCCTTTTGGCTATACACCCCATTTGATCCAGAGGCAACTGAAAATCAGCCTATGGTAAATGAAACTTTTGTCCGACAGTCCCAGGGAGATATCCGATGTAAGCTACAAAAACTAGAGGGCTTTGCTGGAATGAATATTAGCCAGTTGCTAGAAATTGACACTAAAGTGTTCATTAACCAAGATAAGGAGGCCCAACAACAGGCAGACCAAAAGTAGAGAAAGAAAATGGCCATGCTTGCTGCTACCATTGTGGGGTACCAAACAACAGGCCCACCAGGGAGAAACAGAGGCAGAGGTAGGGGAAGGAGACAGCCAGGTTGACAGTTTCCCAGAACAAGGCCCAGACTGCCTCACCCTGCCCAGAGACCCCTGAACCCCATCTATCAGCCTACACAAGGGACATCACAACCCCCTATGAATTTAGGGAGAAATCAGTGTGCCTATTGTAACCAAGAAGGTCACTGGAAGGGTGAATGCCCCCAATGAATAGCTAATGAGGAAGCCCAACAGAAAGATGACCCACACGACTCCACTTGTCAACAGGACCCACCAGCTCCTAATGGCTTTATGGGTCTGGCCTCTATGGAAGGACTGCAACAAGATTAGACCAGACCAGGCTCCCTACTATCTTTAGGTCCCCAGGAGCCCATGGTCAGCATGACAGTAGGGGACCAATGTATAAACTTCATAGTCGACACAGGAGTTGAGCACTCCATGATCACCCAGTCTGTAGAACCTTGCTCCCCCAAACAGGCTAATGTTATGGGAGTCACTGGGCATCAAGACAGACATTCCTTCACAGTGCTGTGATGCTGCACAGCCAGCAGCCATGAGGTCATACAAGAGTTCCTGTATCTCCCAGATTGCCCCGTAGCCTTGATGGGACAGGATCTCCAGGAAAGCTTCAAGCTCAAATAACCTTTGATTCTCCTGATCATGTAACTCTGAGATTAAGAGGCCCAGAGGCTAAAATCATGACCCTTACAGTCCCCACAAAAGAGAAATGGTGGCTCTACAGCCTAACAGAGACTACACAACAATCCCCAGAGCTGCCATTTCGAGTACTGGGGGTGTGGGCAGAGGACAATCCTCCAGGACTGGCAAAAAATATACCCCCTGTGATTGTGAAAATAAAGCCGGGGGGTGGGCTGGTCCATCAGAGGTAGTAATCATCCCACATAAAGCACAAATAGGAATCCGCAAGCACCTGGAGAGGCTCTTGCATTATGGAATCCTTCAGGCTCATCAGTCTGCTTGCAATATGCCTGTTGCTGGTGCAGAAGCCAGGCACGGACAACTACTGACCAGTCCAAGACTTGCGAGCCATAAACCAGGTTACGGTCACTCTAAGTCCTGTCGTCTTGAATCCATATATGCTTTTGGGTCTCATCCCTGCTGAGGCTGCTTACTTCACCTGCTTAAACCTTAAGGACACTTTCTGCTGCATCCACCTTGCCCCAAGAAGCCAGCCGGTCTTCATTTTCCAATAGGAGGACCTGACAAACAGCACCAAGGGACATTTCACTTGGACCCAGCTACCCCAAGGATTCAAGAATTCTCCAACTATCTTTGATATGACACTAGCCTCAGATTTAAAAGCCTTTCCAGCAAACTAGTGTGTCTGTACCTTGCTCCAGTATGTAGATGACTTGCTGCTGGCAGCATCAGCCAAGAAAAACTGTATGCAAGGGACACAACAACTGATCACCCTCCTGTGGGAGGCGGGTTACAAGGTCTCAAAGAAAAGAGCCTAAATATGCCAGGAAAAAGTTATCTAGGTTTTCATTTGTCCCAAGGCCAGTGCCAACTTGGCCCTGAAAGAAAACAGGCAGTGTGTTCAATTCCAGTCCCAGCTACCCAGCATCAAATCCAAGAGTTTCTAGGGGTTGTGGAGTTCTGTAGAATTTGGATACCTAACTTCTCCATCATGGCATAACCCCTCTATGGAGCCACAAAGAGGAGTGAATGGGAGTCTCTGCTATGGGAAAAGACTCAACAACAGGCCTTAAAACAAATTAAACAGGCCCTCACCAATGCACCTGGTCTGGGACTCCCAGATGGAACTAAGCCCTTCTTTCTATACGTGCATGAATGCACTGGCATTGCGGTAGGGGTCTTAACTCATATGCTGGGGTCATGGAATAGACCCATGGCATATTTACCCAAACAGTTAGATTCTGTGGCTCAGGCTAGCTGCCTTGTTTATGAACCCTGGCAGCTACAGCACTCCTGATAACAGAAGCTGACAAACCAACAATGGGATAAAACCTAACTGTCAGAGTGCCTCATGCTGTGATAAATTTAATGAAATACAAGGGGCAATACTGGCTAACCAATGCTCGAATGTTCAAATATCAGAAAATGCTCTGTGAAAACCCACACATTCACCTAGAGGTAGTAAAGACCCTAAATCTGGTAACCTCACTACCTATAGAGTCAGGATAGCCAGGCCAAGATTGCATTGAAATAATAAATAAAATCTAACCATCCAGATTTCATAGACCAGCCCCTCAGGGTCCTTGAAGTGGAGTACTTCACGGACAGGAGCAGCTTCATACAGGAGGGAGAATGCTTTGCGGGCTATTCGGTTGTAACTTTAAACTCCACGGTTGAGGTGAAACCTTTGCCAATAGGAACTTAAGTTCAAAAAGCAGAACTCACTGTGCTCACTCGAGCCCTATAGCTAGCTGCAGGACTACACGCTAATATCTATACAGATTCCAAGCATGATTTTACTATCTTACATGTGCATGGGGCCTTATATAAGGAGAGAGGTTTAATCAATTAAGGGGGAAAAGACACGAAATATGGCAAGGAAATTCTAGAGCTAGTAGACACTGTATAGGCACCAAAAGAGGTAGCAGCCATATATTGCAGAGGGCAGCAAAAGGAAATGCGATAACTGCCGAAGAAAACCATAAAGCAGATCATGAAGCAAAGTCTGCAGCAACAAAAGAAACTATCAAAATGACTGCAATAACTGCGGCAGTGCTTCCTAGCCCACTGACAAACTGGAGCCCTTGCTACACACCAAATGAGAAAACATGGTTTGAAACCAAAATGGGACACTACTTACAAGCCGGATGGTGGAAATTTCAAGATGGCCGAATAGCAATTCCAGAATCATTGGCTCCAGCATTTGTCAGGCAATTTCACCAAGGGACACACAGTGGATGAATCTTTCTTGAAAATACCCTCAGTAAATACTTCTATGTCTCCTGACTCTACAGTATAGCACAGGTAGTCTGTGAACAATGTGTAATTTGTGCTCAAAATAACCTGAGGCAGGCATCCAAATTCTTCCCTGGAGTGCAGCATGTAGGGGGAGCAACCCTTGAAGATCTTATCATGGACTTTACAAAACTCTTGCGCTGCTGAGGCTACAAATATCTCCTTGTTTTTGTGTGTACTTTCTCAGTATGGGTTGAGACCTTCCCCATAAGGACAGAGAAAGCCACTGAAGTGGTTCGACTCCTGTTAATAGAAATCATTCCTCGGTTTGGGCTCCTGATCACTATAGGATTGGACAATGGACCGGCATTTGTAGCAGAGGTAGTACAGTTAATGACAAAAGGACTGCAAATAAAATGGAAGCTCCATACAGCCTATAGGCCACAAAGTTCAGGAAAGGTGGAGTGAATAAAGTGGACCTTAAAATCACAACTAAGTAAGCTATGCCAAGAAACTAATTTAGGCTGGGTCCAGTTTCTGCCAATAGCCCTTCAAAGGGTTAGGTCTAGCCCCACAAAATAAACAGATTTCTCGCCTTTTGAAATCCTTTATGGGCAACCACCCCCTTTTGTTAAGGGTACACAGGGAGACTTAAAGGAGTTAGGAAATCTTACTCTAAAACAACAAATGCAAGCCTTAGGTTCAGCCTTAAATGCCATTCATTATCAAGTCAGAGAATGGCTACCAATTAGTTTAACTACTGATACCCATTCTCTTAAACCAGGTGATATGGTATGGGCAAAAGAAAGGAATGCACAGCCTCTAAAACCCCTCTGGGAGGGCCAATTTACTGTCCTTTTGTCTACCCCAACTGCAGTCAAAGTAGCTGAAATAGTTCCTTGAATGCATTACAGCAGAATTAAGCCTGCCTCCTAGGACTGGGAGTGCACCACAAATCCACGACTCCCCTTAAGCTGATCCTCCTGAAAGTTACCGAAGCTAACTGACAACCCAAATCAGATTCCCCAGGCCCTCCTCTAGCCACTCCAGGGCTGGCTAGTCTACGCATGCCTGAAACTTGAGGATCCATCTGCCTTGCGTCAGCCATACACTGGAAGCTGGCTGATCTATGCACGGCAGAAGCTTGAGGACTTAATGGAATCAACACCTTACTGATAAGCCATTGTTTCTAAAAATACATACCTACACCTTGTCAGCCTTTATATTTGCCAATTGTCATACTGTTTGTCATTTTATTTGCTATAGGACTGGCAGAGTCGACCCCTACAAATTGGACACGTTGGGAAAAGTTCTCACTAGCATTTATCTTATTTCTTTAATAGGAAGATTTCTTGTGCTTTTATGTACTTCTGACTAATTTGGGAGTCTATTGCTTCCCCCACACACCCAGCATGTAAATGTATAGAAACTATCTGGCTAGACATAAACATTTTCCATTGGTATTTATCCCAGCCAGAAGTTTGTTATAATGACAAGCACATCTGTACCCATAATGGCCCATTGTACTTTACTGGATTATCAAAACAGAGCTACCAGTACACTAAAGCTAGTGTTATAGCTTGTAGCACCCTCAGAAGCACAAATTGGCTTTGTTGGGATCTTGCTCCTGCACCAAAAGCCAAGAAACTGCTTAAAGAAGTTGTACAATTTATAACTCCCCCGGCTACCCAACAGTCAAAGTTAACCCCCTTCCCTCAGCCATGGGATGTAGGCCAAAATCTGTTTATAAATTTGGCTGACAGTACAGCCCGGACACTTGATGTCACCAACTGTTGGGTATGCATGCAGAGGAGCCCTAATGACTAAAGAAAGGCCTTGGAAAAGAACTAGTCTTGATGCATACCAGTTCTTTCAATGGAACAATTCTATAGCTGTTAGAACAGACAACCTACCCCCAGAATACGTCCTCTCCTCAAAATTAATTGGAGAAGACTGCTTAAGCAGAGCGGACTCTGCTTATACTCAATGGGTAGGAGAAACTCCTTGCAAAAAAAAATTATTATTCAACCCACCAAACTTGGTGACCAACAAGGCCTGTTTGGTAACCTGCTTATGCAACTAAATATTTTCAATGTACTATTGTTACCCAAACAATAAGTAACTACAGTACTATCCTCTGAACAAGCTAACCCATTTTAAGGTATCCCCGTTATAAGTCAAAGCTAGACAAACCTGTTCTCTGTAAATCCAGACCTCTGCAAAGCCCCCAAAGGGCTGTTTTGGATATGTGGAAAAGTTGCATATATCCAACTCCCAGCACAATGGAAAGGCACATGTACCATAGGAATAATCCAGCCAGAATTTTTCCTTCTGCCTAACTCAAAGGGATATGAACTGGGCATCCCCTGTGTGAGAGCCTCGAAATATGGGTTGCTTGATCTCTTGATCAACTCTTAATACAGGAGGGACCCAGACTTGGAAATATGATGAATGGCCACCCCAGAGAATTATAAATACTTATGGCCCAGCAACATGGGCACAAGATGGAAGTTGGGAATACCACACACCTATATATTTGCTAAATCACATTGTCAAGTTACAATCTGTCTTAAAAATTATAACTAACCAAACAGTCATGGCTGTTGAGCTTGCTGCTCAACAAGTCCAAATGCACACTGTCATTTATCAAAACTGCCTAGCTTTGAACTACTTGCTAGCAGAGAAAGGAGGAGTATGTGGTAAATTTAATAGCTCTGACTGTTGCTTACAAATAGATGATAATAGTAAAGCTATAATTGATATAGCCACCAATATTAGAAAGCTTGCCCCTGTCCCAGTACAAAAATGGCATGCATAAAAAGTGGCAATTGGTTTGAAAACATGTTCTTGAGTCTGGGAGGATTTAAATACATTATTGGGTCTGATATCCTATTGTTGGGATCCTGTCTTATTCTTTCTTGCATAGTCCCAACAATCATAAACTCCATCTCTAAGTTTATAGAAACAGTTGTTGAATGAAAAACTGCAGCCCACTAATGTTAATACACCAACTTGAAGATGATGCTCTTTAACCCATGAAGGGTCGAGCATCAAAGGGGGGAATGTGGCAGAGAGGGGCTAGAAACAGTTAAAATTATTCTTTTAAAAAAATCAATCTGCAAGCTCCAAACCTGCTAGACATGAGACATGAGAAAAACCAAATAGTCACAAGCCTCTTTATTGTAAGTGCAAGATAGTAATCGATTCACAACCTTACCCCCGCATCCTCTCTTTGTTAAGTTATCAATATACGACCCCTGCTTATCATGTATATCCTGGAAACAATTTGTTCTTTGAAAATCTGGTTATGCTAAATACAACCTTGTAAATTCCAAAGAAAAATGTATAGCCATACAATCTGACCCCCTCCCTTACCTAAACTAACTTAAAAAACCCTTCTCTTCTTTCTCCAGGTTGCTCAGTCTTGGAGCATTAGCCTGCTGAGTCACTCCAGTGCCAGTAAAATGCTGCTTCCTAAGATAGCCTCGGTGTCACGGTCTGTTTTCCC
>CAUYQG010089873.1:0-49441 GCA_963574415.1 Tarsius wallacei
ACTACTATTCATCTAAAGGGAGTCAGGAGACGTCAGCAATGAAAGCAGACTGGCAGCTGGGCACAGTGACTCATGCCTATAATCCCAGTACTTTGGTAGGCTCAGGTGAGAGGATTGCCTGAGCCCTCGGGTTCAAGACCAACCTGGGCAACTTGCAAGACCTCATCTCTACAATAAATCAAAAAATTAGTAGGATGTGGTGGCGCATTCCTGTAGTTTCAGCTACTTGAAAGACTGAGGCAGAAGGGTCACCTGAGCCCAGCAGGTCAAGGCTGCAGTGGCCATGAGCGTGCCACTGCACTCCAGCCTGGGCGACAGATTGAGACTCCAATTCAATAAATAAATAGATGGATGGATAGATAGATAGATAGAGCTGTTTTTTAAACATCTGCAAGGCCCAGGCACATGTAGCTTCAGTACTTAATTATTCATTTAGAACATGTTTGAGAAAAAAAAAATTATTATAATTTCTGTTATTTCTGTCAATTCTAACATACCTGAAGTCTGACTTTTTTAAAAAATTAGAATTACTATATTTATTAATCCTAACATGTTGAGGTAAATTTAAATTTTGAAGAAAAAACCAATTTTATAATTTTATGTATACACATTTACTACTGCTAAATTGATAACATTTGCTTATTAAATTTTACTTTGTACTTGAATCTACAATGGTGATATGTATTCAAATGGCATTTGTTTTCTTAAATATTTAAGTAAGTTTGTCATTTAATTCTATACATCAGAAATTCTTCAGAGGATGTTGTCATTTAATGGACAATAAAATTGATGCTCGTTGTTGTTGTTGTTGTTTGTATCAAGTTCCCACTTAGAAGAAAGGAATAATTTCCTTGCCCTATCATTTCCCTACAATAAAAAGCTTCAAGCTAGCATGTCTTCTTTTGTTAAATTTTTGATCTATCAGAATGGCAACATGGTGATTAATTGCTGCTATGTTTTCATCAAAGATCTTCCATAACACATAATACTCATATTGTCTCCAAATTCACAGTGGGTTTTTTTAGGGGGGTATATTTTTAAGTAGAAATATGAGCATTTTAGAGAAAAGAAAAAGAATGATCAAAACAAACAAATTTATTTCAACACTATGCGATTCACATTTTAGAAGCTCCTATTCAGTATAACATGGTTTTTCTGCAGAATCCTGAACATTTTTTATTTTTTCTTTTAAAGAATGTATTCTCTGAGCGATATTTAATTTTTTATTATATTTATTTTAGAAAATCTCTAGATTAAGAGTAGAGAACGAGAGACCGGATTGAAATCACAATGGATTTCAACCTGTAGAATGTGGTAGAGATATTGTTTTTCCCAATTCCTGATATTGTCATGGTTGTATGACTGTGTTTTAGACATATGACTTGTAAAACCAACCCTGTCTAAACAGACAGCTAACACCATAACCTTCATGTTTTATCTTCCAGGGTATATTTCCTTCCAGCTACGTTCACTTGAAAAATGCCTGTGTAAAGAACAAAGGGTAAGAAATGAGTTTTATTAATAGTTGGAGGATTTTCCCAGGACCACTGCTTACTTTGGAATTTGAAAGGCATAGCAATTGTCTTGAAAAATGAACTGTGGAAGATCATGCCATTGTCTGTATTCTTTGATAAAGATATAGTGCTCTGAGACAGTTGGTGGAGAAAATTAAAGAAACCCATGTGTATGCTGGACAGCGTCGGGATCTAGGGCACTGGAGGTCTCTCGCTGTCCACAAATCATGGAACAGCTGAATTCCAAGCAGAAGGAGTTAGTTCTTTTTGGTTTCCGGCTACGTGCAGGAGCATGGCAGTCAGACCCATTAAATGCTGAGTCTTGTTGCCTCAAACCCCAGGAATGTCCTAGATTCTCCACTGATTATAAGAAGCCAAGTTAGTATTTCTGTAAATGGGCCTAATATATATTCTTGTGTGACCACTTCACAATATCATTCTTCTACTTGAGAGAATATCTTTTAGATGATATTTTGTTTGATTGGGCTCATTGATCACCTAGTAGTTCTTATATATTTTTTTTAAATTTTCAGTTTATTTCCAAGAGGATTTGAAGCAGCTATTACTTTCACATCATTCAAGATATTGCAGGATAAATCAGTAAAACTTGCCTACTTAAAGAGTTAACATGAACAGATCATTATTAGGGAGCCACAAACATTTGGTGTCAATGTCACATGGACTATTTGGTGAATCATTACATAATTTTCAATTTATGTCAAAAGACTACAGATTCAGCAATAGAAATTATTTTTATCCCAATAGCAATAAATAGCAATTTATTATTTGAATTCTTAAAGTAGAATAAATGGTATTGTCAAACTCAGGTTTCACCTAAAAGATTACAAAGATGCTATTCAAGTGAATGATTATTATATCTCCCTTCTACAATGGTATAGTATTAAATTTCAGCTCAGTGAAAGAACCTGTCCAAGTGACTGAGAGTCTATGGTATCAATACTTTGAGTGTTCTCTACATGGATACAATTTAAAGAATCCAGGAGACCATTATTCTATGTCTTATATATGTCAGCTATTTTAAGCACGAGTAGTAGTTAGCAGTAGCAATTATTTAAAATAGTAGATTAAAAGCATTATTCTAATACTAATAATGACCACTAATGTTTTAAGAAATGTGTGTCTTTCAGAAATATTGTATAGCTACAATCCATCAGAATTCAAGTAGGGCTGTCAGTCATTTTGCAGCTTTTCTACTGGGCTAGGTTTGACACCATCCTGGCCCCCTCAAGTAAACCAGAAGACACCTCAGAAAACACTTCAACCACATGCTTACTCTTTTGTTCTGATCCTTCTGCCTGGTGATCTGGGATGGGCAATGTGAAAACTCCATGGGCTTTTCCATTCCTTAACGTGTCACTTGTGCAAGCCCATGCAACCAATCCTCTTTGCCATCTTTACCTCAAACTCAACCTGATCCCCTTCAACTCTGCAGGGCAAAGGTCCACCCAGCACCCTTCGTACACTCTGAGCAGGGAAGAGAAACAAGAGAATGCTATGCTAGCAAAGATGATGTCAAGCATTGCTCTACTTAGTCAAAGTCCACCCCCAAAGTGAGTTGGGATAGGATATAGTTTTAAAATAAATACCTTCTTTTTCCTTTTTTCTTCTTCTTTGGTTTCTAGTCAGTAACTGGTGTATATAAGGTCCTCTCCACAATCCCCAGGGAAGTTTAAATGTGAGTAAAAGTTTCTCAGAATTTGGTTGTGCAAGTTTAAGACTTGCACCTGACATCAGGCACAATGGGCATTATATAGCAGGAGAGCTCTGGGGTAGAGCCTGGCTTTATTTTCTAAAAAAGAATTACTGGAATTGATTCAGACCCTAGGTTCCGGGACTGTTACTAAAAGAAAAACTGACCTGAAAACCTGTGAAGATGCGTATTGCCAAATGATTGCTTTCCCAGAAAGGAAACTTTCTGGAATTTTGGTGTTGCCTGCCTTATTTAAAGTGGAATTGCAGCCTGACAGCCTTACCAGAACAAACTAGCTAAAAAATTGATCCCAGAATAACTGAACAAAATATAATTTCAGGGCTGACTACTTAAGACACATTGTTTTAACACTGATTTTGGTTTTGGAATAATTAATAGGAAACAACTGCCTTGCCTAAAATGGCAATCTTGTGCTTAAGAATAGAAATTTTGGTTAGACAACCCCTAAATCAACTTCCCACAGACCAAATTGCCTTTATGTTCTTTCCTGGGTCTTTAGAGCAATATAGGACTGATGGAGGTATTTAAATTAAATTATAATATATGATCAGACCACTTCTGTTATTGTTTAGTTCCTGCTGCAGTCATGTCTCTTTTTAAATGTTAAGTGGAATGTCAAGTTTTCCTAGTAATTCAGTGTTTCCTCCTTGACCCTGTATAGGATCATCTTATAATCTCCATCTCCAAATATTCATCATGCAAACTGCAACAGCTGCTTCAAAAGCAAAATAAATGTACCACTATCTTAAAATGTCATATGTAGATTAATGAAAGGTTCTGGATCTGTCACAGTTCATATATTACTGTTTACTTTTATTTCTGCTCTAGAAAGAAGGAATATATTCACAGGACAAGATTTTTTTTTTTTTTTGAGTCTGAGTCTCACTCTGTCACCAGACTGGAGTATAGTGCCACACTCACGGCCCCTGCAGCCTCGACCTGCAGTGCTCAGGTTGTCCTTCCACCTCAGCCTTCCAAGTACCTGGAACTACAGGCGTGTTACCATGCCTGGCTTATTTTTTATTTATTGCAGAGACGAGATCTCACCAAGTTGCCTAGGCTGGTCTCAAACCCCTGAACTCAGGCAATCCTCTTGCCTCGACCTCCCAAAGTACTGGGATTACAGGCTAGAGCCACCACGCTCAGCACAGGACAAGTATTTTAACAGCAGAATAAAGTGAGGAGATGAAGCTCTGTTGGGGGAAAATAATCAAGGCAAAATTTCAGTTCTCATACTTATCTCAAGAAGATTTTACAAAAGACAATTACACGCACTTTGGAAATAACATCAAGAAGGAACTGCAAAGCAGTTATTAGCCTCATGCTAAGAAGTAATTTTCCCTTGATCATCCAGACAACCTGGTTCTGGGTAATAAATATGCTGTTACCTTCTACGTATTAGATGTTGTCCTTGAGAAAAATATGCTGAAATAAAGAAAATGTCAGTATAACTGGTACACTCTTTGGAGAGGCAATGGTGATAGTTGCCACTTAACCACTTTAACCTGCACCAAAAAAAAAAAAAAAAAATTGAAAAAGAAAAACTGAGATGATGATGATGATTATAGGATACAGAGGTCAAATTAAATTGTCCCTCTTTTTCTTATCTCTTTATATGTTTCTCAACTTCAGAACCACCATACATACAGCATTAGATATTGGTATGGATATTTTCCAAGTGTAGTTGCTGACTTTTAAAGAAGAAATGAGCGACTCCATTACCCTAATCAGACAAAGGAACATTTTGGAATGGATATTCAAATATCTGCGATGTCTTAGGCCCTTAAATTCTATGCTGCATGATAATAACATTACTAATTGTGCTAATCATTTTTCATGGCCCTGTTTGCAAATATTAAAAATTAAGTGTTACTAAGATCGATGTTCAGTAAGTATCTCAGTAACACTAGCTACTCGTAACACTGAGTTAGCTTGTATGTTCACAGTCATGCTATTCCTGATGGTTGAACAGTGTTTCTTTTGCTTCCTTTGAGTCCTATGGTCATAGCACTTGGAAGGCAAAAGTCACCTCAGGGTTTATGTAGTCCTGTGGCCTCATGTTACAGATGAAGGCTTTTGGACTCAGAGAGGTTAAATGAGTTGCCTCGTGGTCAGATAGTCACTGGAGCAGAACTCTTCTGATTTTCTTCCTTCTTCCCAATGCTGCTCAAACTTGATCTGGATGAAGTGACTGGCCATTTTGTCACTGGCCTGCCATAACCCACAGAACATTCCTCACACAAGCTTGGAGTGAGGAATCCTGGTTACTGTCTGCAGAACCCACAATAACCAAGCAGCTTTCTTTTCTAGTTTATCTTTTAGAATGTTTAAAACAAAATTGCTGTCTGTGGTATTTAAATATATACTTTGTCTTTCTGTTTTAATTTCATAGACAATTTGAAATGGTTATTCCCACTGAAGACTCCGTTATCACAGAAATGACATCAACACTAAGAGACTGGGGAGCCATGTGGAAACAACTCTATGTGGTAAGTAAATTTTTATTTTACTCTATGTGGTAAGTAAATTTTTAATGGCTTGATTTCTCAGGTGTTTTAAGAAATATATAAACATGAGTAAGCACTTGCTATAAGCCACTAGGATGTCTCAGGGAATCAGGAATACAGATATATATATATATATAATTTTTTTTTTGAGTCAGGGTCTCATGCTGTTATCCAGGTTGGAGTTCAGTGGCATAATCATGACTCACTGAAGCCTCAAACTCCTAGGCTCAAGCGATCTTTCAGCCTCAGCCTCCTGAGTAGCTGAGACTACAGGTACACACCACCACACCCAGCTAATTATTTTGATTTTTTTTTGTAGAGACAAGGTGTTGCTATGTTGCCCAGGCTGGTCTCGAACTCACGAGCTCAAGCAATCTTCCTGCCTTGGCCTCTAGCAATCCTCCCACCTCAGCCTCCAGAATACAGATCTTAACGAGGGACAATCTTGTTATAATCTCTGTGTCCACTGAGCTTGGGTTTTATAAGTTATTTTTCAATACCACAACAACATCGAAGTTTATATTCCCAGCATCTACCCAAATCGGATGGTTTACGTGAGCCCTAGTGTTGGACATCTTGAATATTTTTAATTTTTGGGGAGAAAGAAACTTATTCACTACAATTTTGATGGTGGTGGTAGTATTTTATCATCTTCTCATACTATCAGCAATTCAAGCTTACTGTCAATGACAGACTTCTTAGCCAGTATCAATGAAAATATCCTAAAAATCCTAGAGAAAAGGACGTCTGTTGGGAGCAGGAAAAAGATCTATGTTTTGAGGGTACGTGTATATATGTTTATTTACTTATTATAGGTGTGTTATTGAGCACCTATGGCAAATACAAGTGCTCTAGATGCAGTATCTCCTTTCATTCTTACAACCACTCAAGGAAATAACGACGATCATCTTCAGCTCACAAATGAGAAAAACGAGGCCCAGGGAGTCAAAGTACTTGTTCTGGACCAAGTAACTGGAAAGGAGCTCCTCTGGGATTCTGATGTCAGTTGGGTACTTTCTCTCTGAACCTCACTATATATGAGGGCGAGACCTCCCAAAAATGGAATTATTTTTTGAAGAGTGGGCATCTTGTAGTACAGGCTTCCACTGCTAGGTAAGTGTTCCATCCGTGTGCCAGCTAGCGTCGTTGGGAGAGGATGTGTTCAGCTTCAGTGAATTTGTTTCGGAGACTCTTTCAAGGATTTGCCCATTTCATGTTAGGTGATGTACAAGCACACTTGCCTATACCATGCTTAGTGTTCAGCTGTTTTTGACCAAAAACGGCATGACCCCTGTGCCCCACCCTCCCTGTTCACCCACTCTCCCCTCAAGCAACCTTTTTTGGTTTCCCCGATGGAAAAAGTCCTCAAAGGGAAATGTTTTACTGATGTGGAAGAGGTGAAACAAAAAACATCAGAAGCACGAAAAGGCATCAAAATTGATGAGTTCAAAAACCATTTTGAGCCGTGGAAAAAGCATCTGGATAGGTTATTGCATCAGATTTGAAGATAACTGAGGTTTAAACATGTAAGAATAAATACACATTTTTTAATAAATAAATTCCAGGTTTTTGGGGTCCCCCCTCATATATGGAAATCTGGGAATAGTGACGTGTTGGGGAAGCAATGCTACTTTTTCTTTAATTTTCTTTTTCTTTTTTTTGAGTTGGAGTCTCACTCAGTCTCCCAGACTGGAGTGCAGTGGCCGCTCCCGGCCACCGCAGCCTCGACCTGCTGGGCTCCGGTGATCCTTCCGCCTCAGCCTTCCAAGTAGCCGGAACTACAGGCACGTGCTCCCACGCCTGGCTAATTTTTTGATTTATTGTAGAGATGAGATCTTGCCAAGTTGCCCAGGCGGGTCTCGAACCCGCAGGCTCAGGCAATCCACTCACCTCAGCCTCCCAAAGTGCGGGATTATAGGCTGAGCCACCGAGCCCAGCTTTTAATTTTCAAAGAAGTTTATAGAACAGCTTAATCATTTGAAGAGATGTGTTCAAAATACAAAGGTGTACTTATCCTGACAAAACAATTTGAAACAGCATGTCAGAGGGAAAAATCCAAATTAGTGAGGGAGGTTGGCACAGAATGATGGTTTTTATTGACTGTTGTATCTAAAATGCAATCAGATATTTCATTGAGGCAAGGAAATCTTAGAGTCACTAAAGAAAACTCTTTTATTTTGGACCTTCTCAGATTAGACACTCCTAGAACTGGTGGCTTCAGGACTTACAATGATAATTTACAAGGCAATCTTAGATGAATTGCCAGAGTGTAGGTTTTGTAAATACAAAGTAAGATAACTGACCTTGGCCGAGCATGGTGGCTCCTGCCTGTAATCCCAGCACTTTGGGAGGCTGAAGTGAGAGGATTGCCTCAGCCCAGGAGTTCAAGACCAGCCTGGGCAACATGGTGAGACCTCATCTCTGCAATAAATAAAAACATTAGGTCATTGTGGTGGTGTGCACCTGTAATCCCAGCTACTTGGAAGGCTCAGGTGGAAGATCGCCTGAGCCCAGCAGGTTGAGGCTGCAGTAACTGTGATAGTGCCACTGCCCTCTAGCTTGGGCAGCAGAGTGAGACTCTGACTCAAAAAAAAAAAAAAAAGATAACTGACCTCAAGGACTTGTGGTAGGAATGTCCAAAGGGGATACAGGTCTTTTAAGATTTTTGTTTTAATTTTTGTTGGAAAGAATTAAATCCGCTGGGCTCGGTGGCTCAGCCTGTAATCCGGCGCTTTGGGAGGCTGAGGTGAGTGGATTGCCTGAACCTGTGGGTTCGAGACCCGCCAGGGCAACTTGGCAATACCTCATCTCTACAATAAATCAAAAAATTAGCTGGGTGTGGTGGCACGCGCCTGTAGTTCCAGCTACTTGGAAAGCTGAGGCCGAAGGATCCCTGGAGCCCAGCAGGCCGGGGCTGCGGTGGCTAGGAGCGGCCACTGCACTCCAGTCTGGGCAACAGAGTGAGACTCCAACTCAAAAAAAAAAAAAAAGAATTAAATCCAAGCATTATTTCACTTAAAGTAACATTGTACATGACACTAACATGGATAAAGAAACTATTTGAAATGTTCAAACCACTGTATCCTAAATACCTAACATAAGAGAGTTATAAAAATAACTTTTGTCCATTAGTTGAGTATAACACCAACACTTTTCCTTTTTTATAGCTGCTAGTGAGCAACAAAGTTGAATTTCCTCTTGACTCTGCCTTATCTAGCTATTTTTACCTGCTTTTGAGACTGTGAGTATCTATTTTAGAGACAGACTTGGTTGGTTTGAAAATCTATGTGCTGTAAACTCTAGAAGTAACCTTCTCTCCTAGTCTTCTGAGGAAAGAAAGAGAGAATTGCCTAAATGTGTCCCTGGATACTGAATGGTAGTCATTTGTATTAGTAGCAAACATAAAGGTTAACCCAGAGATGCTAGATTTTTTACATTGGCTACCTTGGCCATGTTACACGCTATGTTTTCTCTTTTTTTGATATAAATCTTTTTTCCAAATGTTTTGGTTTCAGTTCATCATGCTTGAGTGTATCTTCATCCTCTTTTCCAACAGTTTTTTTTTTTTTTTTTGAGTTAGAGTCTCAATCTGTCACCTAGGCTGGAGTGGTGTAGTGACAGGCTCATGACCACCGCAACCTCGACCTTCCGGGCTCAGGTGATCCTTCTGCCTCAGCCTTCCAAGTAGCTGGAACTACAGGTGCAAGCTACCATACCTGGCTTATTTTTTTACTTATTGTGGAGATGAGGTCTCACCAAGTTGCCCGGGCTGATCTCGAACTCCTGAGCTCAAGCAATCCTCTCGCCTCGGCCTCCCACTTTTCCAACAGTTTTAAGTTACCTAGCTTCTCCAGTGGAAGATGTTTGAAGGTAATATTTTGCAAATTGTAAGCTGTATATGAGACCACTTAGCATAAAAACATGTGGTGAATGCTTGAGAAATGTTAGTTGCTCTTTTAAATAACGTTGGTAGGGACCTAAATAATGTTCTTTAAAATGCCACTTAATAATATTTTAGTGACATTACCACAAAAAGGTTTGGGAGAAATACAGCAGCCGTCTTTTGCTGAGTACTTTTGTGCAGGCTGTGAGATGGATATTTACATCTTTCTTCTCTGGGACTCAGCTGGGTAGGTTTTATTCTCGAATCTTATCAACCATAATTTACCCAGGGTCTCACGCTAAGTGGTAAAGACTGAATCTAAATCTAGGTCTGCTGCCACCAAAACCTGTACCCTTTTTTCTTTCTTTTTGAGTCAGAGTCTCACTCTGTTACCCTAGCTGGAATGCAGTGGCACAATCTCTGTTCACTGAAGCCTCAACCTTCTAGACTTGGGTGATCCTTCCACCTCAGCCTCCTGAGTAGCTAGGACTACAAATTGTGCACCACCATGTCAGCTAATTTTTTAAAAAAAATATTTTTATAGAGATGAGGTCTTGCTATGTTGCCCAGGCTGTTCACGAACTCTTAGGCTCAGGCAATCCACCTGCCTCAACCTCCTAAAGTGCTGGGATTATAGGTGTGAGCCACCATGCCTCGCCTGATTTCATTTTAAGGCAAATAAAACCTACCCATTCTCTAAAATACTAAAATACTCCCAATTAACTTTTTGTTCATTTCTGATATATTGCAGAAATTTCTAAATATTGTTTTATTCCAAGAGTTTAATATTGTATTCCACCTTTTTTATTTAGCACTAAATCAAAAGCATTTTTTGTATTTCTTTATAGGTTTCATAACTACCCAGTTTTTAAAGAATTATAATTTTATGACTAGATGTCCACTCAGATAAATACTTTTTTCTTATACTAGTAGAGCAGGTTTGCTGGCCAGGCCTGCAGTATGTTAGTGTCCCCTCACCTTTTTTTCCCTAACGGGAAAGCTGACCAGCTGGTTCTCAGTTTTCTGAAGGATTCTGCTTTCTTCTTATTTTAGCGTTCTCTTAAACTTAAGTACCAGATACGACTGCATAGAAAATCAAATCAATTCTACTAAACAACTGCAGAATGCCCTCCCCAAGAGCAAACACATGACTTTCTCACTGTGACAGTCAGTTCAAGAGGGTGCTGGCCATCTCTTATGCTGTATGAGATATGACTTGTTTTATAATTTCCTTATGTAATTTTTTAGACTTCAGTGGACATTTTCCTTTCTATCACTTCCTCGTGTTTTTCTTGATCTTTCTCCCGCTTACTCTTTTGTATGACCTAAACAGAACCTACTTCTGAGATACACACACACACACACACACACACACACACACACACACACAAAAACACCTTTAAATCAAGCTATTCATTCATTCATTCTCCAGCTGCTAGGGTTACACAAGGCAGACAGCCATTGTGCTTGGGTGCTTAATATCCATTGTGGCTGGTCGCTTATAGCACTGAGCAGTTAATTACAAGAGTATTGTGTTCCAGTGCCCTTGTAGTGACTTGTATGGGACTGTATATCATGAGTATGGGAGAAAAGCAGTAGAATAGGTTCAGTAGAGTGCTGTAGGGGTTGAGAGAAAAGCACGATTATTTATATCGAGAAGATCAGGGATGGCATCCTGGAGAATGCTTTCTGTTCCTCTGGCAAATTGTCTGACCTGCACAGTACGTGAAAACGGTTTAAGACACCAAGTCCTGAAAAAGTAGATAACACGTCACTACTTTTTAAAATAAAAAAAATATGTTATGACTGAATGCCTTTACCCATCACACAGAACTTGATCTTTCTGGCAGTTTATAGCTGTAGTGGACTGGAGATGGATGGAAGCCTCAAGACTTCCCTATCACTATTCATGTAGTCCACTAATAATTTTTGTAGAAGGTGAAAGCATAGCTTCTGGTGAAGAAAGATGAAGGGTACACTCTTATATAAGTGTTACTCTAATGTCTCTAGGGAAAGAGATATAAATTTTGGTTTGGGCAAAGAAATAGTAATTGGAAAGAGCTCATCTTGGACAGGCCCAAAACAAGTGCTAGGACGAGCTAATACTTACATGAGCTTTATTCTAGGACACGAATTGTTCTCAGAGTTTTAATAACTCATTAATCCTCAGAATAACCCCAAGAGGTAGGTACTGTGATAACCATTTTACAGATGAGAAAACAAGCACAAAGAGATTAATAAACTGCCAAAGCCAGCAAATGGCAAAACTGGAATTCAGAGTTAAGTTATTTGGCTCTAAGTCTTCTCTCTCCATAGTGCTCTCGTTATCACTAATCCACAAAATAACTTTGTGGGAAGATAGTACTGCCCATTGACAGATGACAAAACTCTTATTCAAAGTCTATAAAACTTAGTGATTGGAAGCCAGGGTTGTTACTTGTCGTCTTTCTGCTAAGCCACATAGCTTAATGAGTTTCACAGGCGATTTCCTTGAATCTCCATGTTTGTTTTAAAAGTAAAAAAAAAAAAGCACCATGATTTTTTTAAGGTCTAAATACTGGCTAGTTAATAGCATTGCACAGCCATCATCGAAAGGGTTTGTGTACCCAACTTCTGATTGCAGATCCAATAAAGCATTAAGACTCACGTGCAAGCAATAATTGGAAAACAATGTTTTCCATTTCACCAGTTTTAGCTGCATGCAGCCCTGGTTCAGAGAAGAGAGGAAAGAATGTGAGCAAGAGTTGTCAGGGAGTTTTCCTAATGGAGGTAAGAGTTGGGCCAAGCCGTGTAGGGTAGGAGAATTTAGAGCTTAAAGAAGGGAACACTCAAAGTAGAAAGGGAGGCAGCATGCAAAAAGGATGGAGACTGCACCAAGCTCCAGTTGTGAAGGTATAGCCAGAAACAAGAGCACAGTGTGGATGTTGGGGAGTCTGGGAAGTGATGAAGTGGCGATCTTGGACAGGAGAGTAGCATTGTGAAACTTGGATGGATAGAAATGTATAGAGAGGGCAGTGGGTGTGTTTGAGGACAGTGAGGGAAGAATTTATCTATTAAAGGAGAATCTAGGTTCCGCATAGTGGCTCACACCTGTAATCCCAACACTTTGGGAGGCGAAGGTGGGAGGATTACTTGAAGCCAGGAGTTTGAGATCCCGTCTCTACTAAAAACTTTAAAAAAATTAGCTGAGCAAGGTGGCACTCACTTGTGGTCCCAGCTACTTGGGAGGCTGAGGCGGAAGCATTACCTGAGCCCAGGAGTTCAGGCTGCGGTGAGCCAGAAGTATGCCACTGCACTCCAGCCTGGACAACAGAGTGAGACCCTGACCCAATAAACAAATACACAGATAAATAAATAAAAATCTGTCTGCAGATACAGATACAGGTGGAGGGTAACCAGGAGGTGCCTCCTTCCCTTTCTTCTTCGGTTACCCCACAACTCAGTATGGAGACTGACTGCCAGATCTTTACGTTTGCATATTTTGTAGAGAAATGAAGGTGATCTCTTCCACCGGCTATGGCACATCATGAATGAAATCCTGGACCTTCGGCGGCAGGTGCTGGTGGGCCACCTCACCCACGACAGGATGAAGGACGTGAAGCGCCACATCACTGCCCGCCTCGACTGGGGCAATGAGTAAGTACCTACCATCGCAGGGCAGCAAAGGAAGTGACACAGGCATGAGCCAGGACATGGTAATATCACTCGGAAGCAGTCCTGTGGATTTTTCCAGTCTTCCCCTGATGGAGGCACAGTGTGAACTGTCACTGATGGAGTTGGGACCCCTTCCTCTCTGCCGGGTGTGGGAGCTGAGATGTTGTTAGTTCTCTAGTGCCCAGTGTGGTCTTATGATGTGAAATGTTCACAGAGATTAATTAGCTATGGCTTCTGGCTAAAATGGATCTTATTTTCAGATGGGCTTTAGCTTTGACAGGTGTATTTGCTTTTAAAATATACCTCATCCATATCGTGGTAATAGATCACCAGTGTAATCCAGAGGGAAACACTAATGTTAACAGCTTCTGTTAAAAGTCTTATGACAAGTGCACTGGTGGGACCTTTTATTATCGCTAGGATCAGTCCTGTGCGTACACATTAGCCACTTTGAGGAGCTGTTTGGGAGAATTCAGTAAAAAGCTCTTCTTGACTGAGATTTACTTTTAAATAAAACTGTAAATGACTAATTTAAAATATAAGCCAAACATTTAAATAGTAAATCTAATCACTGAAATCTCTGACCAAGGCTGATATTGTGCTAAGTAGAAATACTAATACAGGAGTAAGAAATTAGAATAAGCCAACTTTGAATGGCATCCTAGGGTTGCATAAGGCTTCAGTTTAAGGCAGTGAAGTGGTTCCTTAGTATCCTACATGACTATTTTGTCTCTCCTTTCTTCTCCCCAAATCCCCCTGTGTTTTGGAGCTTCAAAGGATATTAGGGCAAGAGAAAATAAATATAAAAATAACTAGACCGAAGAAGAGAAAATGGCAGGAAGTGAGCCAGGGTTAAAGTTGCCTCTTACTGAATCTGGAAAAACTGATTTAAAACCAGAATGCTGCTTCCTCTAACCCTTAAAGTCACTGTCAGAAGGCAGGTTTGATTCCTGCAAGGCATTGCATACATTCTACAGTTATGAATACATGAAGCAGTTAACAGATTTTTTTTTTTTTTTTTTAGTTGGAGTCTCACTCTGTCACCCAGACTGGAGTGCAGTGGCCGCTCCTGGCCACTGCAGCCTCTACCTGCTGGGCTCCGGCGATCCTTCCCCCTCAGCCTTCCAAGTAGCCAGAACTACAGGCGCGAGCTACCACGCCCAGCTAATTTTTTTGATTTGTTGTAGAGATGAGGTCTCGCCAAGTTGCCCAGGTGGGTCTTGAACCCGCGGGCTCAGGCAATTCACTCACCTCGGCCTCCCAAAGCACAGGATTACAGGCTAAGCCACCGAGCCTGGCAGTTAATAGATTTTAACCTTTCCTCTCACCCAGAGTACTTCTGGTATTTTGTTGAACACGATGTGCCATTTATCTCTTTACTGGCAATGAATAGGATAGACCAATTTCTTTACCTATTAGAAATAAAACAGGTGCAGGTGTGGTAGCAAGAGCTTGGACTGGGAGCTCTTCTTTAAGACACGAAGCAAATCCGTGAACTCTTCTTGATGTCAGTTCCTCATCTGCAGAAGGACTACAGAAGGTTCCAGAGCCCTCTCAGCTCCACGATGACATATTTAAAAGTGATCTATCACAGAAACAAAGAACAGAGTACCATATGTTCTCACTCATAAGTGGACCTTGAACAATTATAATACTATAAGAAAGCATTTGGCAGTAATGGGAAACTGTCAGGGAATGGGGGCTGGAGTTGGCAGTTGAGGGAAGCTGCTAGGGGAGGGAGGGGCATACCTCATCAACAAGGGTACCTGCATAATCAACGTTTGTATACCTAACCCTGAATTGTACCCCACATCTTTATAATAAAAAAAAAAAATTACAGCACCTCCTGGTAGATCAGGCTAGCAAACCACTTGCACTGAGTTTGCAGTCCGGCTGTGTGAGCTGGGGTGAGACCAAGAAGAGTAGCTTTCAAGGCTGTTGGAGACTGACCTGTGCTGCCTGTCTTTCGCATATTTCTTTATCATTTTGAAAAACCTTCAAAGTTTCTCTGAATTATTGGCTGTTAGTCATTATGCTGGTCTTCATTTAAAGGACTAGTTTGGTAGCCATAAAAAAGAATGAAATCATGTCCTTTGCAGCAATATGGACAGAACTGGAGATCATCACCCTAGGTGAACTGACTCGGAAACAGAAAACCAAACTCCACCCATTCTCACTCATATGCGGGAGCTAAATGGTCACAAAGATGGAAATAATAGATACTAGGGACACCAATAAGAGGGGAGGGGAGAGGGGTGTTAGGATTCAGAAATTACCTATGGGGTACAGTGTTCACTGTCTGGGGAATAGGCCACCTGAGACCTAATCCCTACCACTACACAGTATGTCTATGTAACGAACACACATGTACCTTCTGAATCTAAAATAAAGATGAAAGATAAGTGACTAATTTGCAAACAGGAAGAACATTGGATGAAGGTGGTTTATCAAAACTAACTTAGGAATGTAGAGCTGGCAAGAAAATGATATTTTTTTTCCTTTTATGAAGGAAGATAATGGCAGAATGAAAAGGGACAGGAAGGAAAAACATTAATTATGACTGAATCATGACTCAGTTTTTGACTGATGCAAGTTCGAAATTGTACTTCAGGCAGTTCTGTGGCTAATTTATGATAAGTTGGTAAAACATTGATGCATGAAGATGAGCAGTATAATTTATTTAGATCATCCTCAACTTCATGAATCTTCCGAGCTCTCTTTCTGTTTTCTTTGAATTTCTTTGACCACTTATTCAAAAACAACTTACACCCTAGAGTTTATGCATTTACCTTATTCCTTCAAGTATAAATTTGTTTTCATGTTGAATCATGCTCAATAGAAAGCAAATTAAGATAATTCTCTTGCCTGTTAAATAAGATCAGATTGCCCTGCAAAATTATCTGTCAGCACGTAAATCTCTAGATGAGCATAATTTAAGAATGTGTTGGCCAGGCGTGGTGGCTCAAGCCTGTAATCCCAGCACTTTGGGAGACCTAGGTGAGGGGATTGCCTGAGCCCACAGGTACGAGAACAGCCTGGGCAATTTGGAGAGACCTCATCTCTACAATAAATAAAAAAAATTAGCTGGGTGTGGTATCACACGCCTGTAGTTTTGGCTACTTGGAAGCCTGAAGCGGAAGGATTGCCTGAGCTCAGTGGGTCAACGCTGGGGTGGCCATGAGCATGCCATTGCACTCTAGGCCGGGCAACGGGTTGAGACTCCAACTAAAAAAATAAAAATAAAAGCATGTGTTTCATCTCAAGTTGTGTATCAAACTGTTGAAGAGCAATGAAGAGAAGCCCTCTGCATGTGGGAGGCAGAGCTGATCCATTTTGTTCCCTACTGGGACCAGCAAAAGCACTGTTCTCAGCTGCAAGCCTCAGACAGCATAAAAATAATGGTCCACATTTCTGTTGCCCACAGAATCCTATGATCTCCTTTGACTTTCCTGCTAAGATGATACGGGAGGTAGAATCAATTCATCCTTTCTTCCTGATGTCACAGAGTAGTTTAGTGACTGCGTTCATATAAAACTTGACCAGGACCTCCCCTAGTCCAACCCCTGCCTTCCCAGATCCTGCAAGATCTCGCCTCACTCAGCTTGTCTCTCCCCAACTTGCCTCATTTCTGTTTAGTCTTTATAAAGCACTGCCCTGATTCTATGGAGCCTCTCACAGTGGGAGGTTTATCGTAATGATGTATCTAAACCAAATAGAAACAAATAAGACTTTCTTCACACAGTCTGGGCTCCCAGAAGCCAGCAGAAGTTAAACAATCAAGCTGATGGGAGAAAGTGATTTGCTGATTGCAGGTTTTGGTGGAGGAGGAGGAGGCCACAGAAGCCCTGTAGCTGGTATTGATCTTTACTGACTCATTCTACAATGATGGCGGTCACTGCCACTTCACATAGCTTGTCTTCTTCATGCCAAAATGGATATCTGAATTTCCAAGTTCAAATTCTCAAGGAAGGGCGCTTATTGACAGACAATATCTATTGTTCCTCTTTAGACTGAGTGTTTTATACCAGCCTCTCTAGCTGCTGGCCAGTTCATTGGTTATTTGACCTTAGGTCAGGTGCTTACCCATGGGCCAGTCAGGTATGGCTTGGGAACAGAGGAGGATCAGATGACTGTCCCCATCTGCTCCTGCCTCTCTCCCAGCAGAGAATGTGGGTAGAGCAACTTCTTGTTGAAAGTAAAGATTCATACGTGTTTTTATATCCTTTTTCCTTTGCTAAATGATCTTTTCATCATTAATATTGACCTAGTGTCAAATGATGTCTTACATTATAGTGCAGAGGTTCTCTTGGGGAGGCGATGGAGGATGGGGAACAGACCCTATCAGAATCCCTGGTGAGATGCAGCAATAGAGGGGAGGGGTGTTTTGAAAACAAATCACAGTGCTTGTTGTGATTTGGAAATTCTACTAAAATTAAAGAATGGGCGTGTGACTTTTTTTTAGTTTCTCAAAGAGAAACATCGTTTAGGAAAACTGAGAAACTGTTTTAGTATCTGAAAGACAGCTCCTGCTGTCAAGAAGGTGACAGTTTTCTCATCTTCTTAAGAACAAATATCCCTCACGGTGGCTGGGGCAGTGCCTGGCTTGAAGTAGGAGCTGAATTAATAAATTTTACTCAGGAAACCTTAATGGGATTTTTGGGGAGGGCATAGAAGAAATTCCAGATTTTTTTTTATTCAAAAGTAAGAACACTGTGATTCTGTAATTGGAAGTGCAATGCCAGAAGGTTTCCATGTTAGAGTGATGATGTGAAAGGGATGCAGAACCAGTAATCCTCAGAGAGCTAAGCATGAGACCTGGAGTGTGCTCAGCGAAGAGAGTCTGCTAGAGAAAGGGTATCTTGACCTTGACCCATAAGGCATTACAAAGGCATTGTGAAGCCTGGGATGGTTAAGGAGATGAACAAAATCATGTGACATTAGTATCAGCATTGTAGTGGGTGCCCTGGAAGGGAGTATATTACCAAGGTCACTGGAGGGAAACTGACCAGAACAGAGTTAGGCTCACTTTTCCCTGCCCATGGTAAGACCTCACAAATCAATTACCACACTTGGTCCCTCTGAGGCTGGATATAATACTTCTCAGCACAGCAAGCCACATGTTAGCCACAATGAAATCTGTTACACTATTATGCCAGCACAGGCCTAAAACTGTGCTACTCCCATTTCTGTTCCCTGCCATTACTAAGTTTCTTCTAATGACTGACCCTGAACTTGCCATAAATGAGGACCTTACTCAAGTTGCCAGAGATTCATATTAGAAACATATCATCTCTGGGCTTAGCTAGGTATTTTGGTGCTAGGTCACATCCTGGAGGTCAAACTTCTCTCTCCTCAACTCTGATTTCCAGAACCAAAATATGTCTAGCTCCAGTTTCCATTCCGCTTCAGTGTAGAAGGCCCTCTCTGGTGATAGCTTGTAAAGTGCTGAAGGATCCACACCAGGTAGTGTCAGGGACCCCAGTGGCAGGAAAACTCCCCAAAGAGTGCCAACCCATCCCTCCTGGATTTGCCTACCTTTGTCATCTTTTGTTTCTCAAGTTATGCCCAGTGCCCAGCCTAGTTACATTGTCTACCCCTGCATCGATAATAAGTCATACAAGGTAAAAAATCTGAATAGGAGAAGCATAGTGGGTGATACACCTAATTTCAAGGTAATGCTGAAACTAATTGTTTTTAGTAACTTTCATGGATCTGACTTGTTCTCCAAACTTTTGCAATTTGTTTTCTAGACAACTAGGACTGGACCTGGTGCCACGGAAGGAGTATGCAATGGTGGATCCCGAGGACATCAGCATTACTGAGCTCTACCGATTGGTAGGTACAGGAAACCTTGGCTCACAGCCTCACTGCGTATTTTATGGTTTCCATGGCAGTCTTCATACTTGCTTGATTTTGTAAGAACAAGATGTTCCAGGCTTAATTTGGAGCGAGTAAAGAGAATTGAGAGCTGAGGTGACCGTGCCCCGAGTGCAGTACTGAGGTACTAAGAATGATGTGTTGCTGTCCAGTGGGCCCTCCACTCCCAGGCATGAGGAAGCAAATGCAAAGGTGTTTTCCATTCTTTTGCAAATATCTGTACTTTGTACCTTGTCTGGTGAAGTGCGAACAGATTACACATATACGACAGATAAATACATGCGACCTGTTAGCTCTTCTCCAGATAAGTACGTGTTACCTATTGTGGCAGGTAACCGTATCTAGTCACCAGTGTGTTAGCACTCCACCCGTCCCCTTTACTGCTATATACAATAACCACTGGAAGTGTCTCCTTGGCCTTTAGCTGCTAGTCTTATACCTCTCTTCCCCCCAAGACCCCAGTCCATTCTCAAGTGCTGAATCCCACTAATAATCCTAAAATATTTGCTCATATTTATTGCCCATGATAGCATCACCTATGACTTGAGTTTTTTCCAGTCGCATGTTAGGCTAAAGTCCAGTTGTTTTTTTTGTTTGTTTTTGTCTTTTGCTTGGCATCCCCAAATCTGGTCAATCTGCCTTGTATTTAGCCTTGTATTCTCAAATACTTCCATGAAGAAGGTGGTTGGAAAGGGCTTTAAAGGCCTTTACTCAAAATGTAATTTTACTTGATCTCATTACTGTAATTTTATTTGATCTCATTACTACCGCTTCTTACCATAATGCTCCTAGGAGAAGTGCCTATTGGAAATAGTAGGCCCATTTTTGGAAGATCCTACCTCTTCTGGGCCTACTGTAAACTTCTTTCCATGCTTATAGTATTTTTCTGAGAATACCAGGATATTCTTAACCTGAAGATTATTCATATCTGAAAAATATGGAGGGAAATTTCAGTAAATCCATTGGGGCGTGTGTCTGATTTGAAAAGGCAATGCTTCATATCACTTTAAGATTTTCCCTTAATCATCAGATTATCTGCACTTCATTGTGTCCATTGGAATAAATTCTGTTTTTGTAGAGGATTTTTTTTTAAGTCAGATTTTCATTCTGTCACCTAGGCTGAAGTGCAGTGGCATGCTCACAGCCACCATAGCTTTGAAGTACTGGGTTCAGGTGATCCTTTCTCCTCAGCCTTCCAAGTAGCTGGAACCACATCCGGCTATTTTTTTTTTTTAATTGATTTATTGTAAAGATGAGGTCTTGCTAAGTTGCCCAGGCTGGTCTCAAATCCCTGTACTCAGACAATCCTCTCACCTCTGCCTCTCAAAGTTCTGGTATTACAGTTGGGTGAGACATCACACGCAACTGTAGAGGATTTCTTTTACTGTCTGTTGAATTTCTTGTGAGTGATGTTGTGTGGGGCATGCTGTCATGATACCTGTGCTAAGCAGAGGATCTAGCATGTAGCAAGAACATAGAAGTCAGTTAGAGGGAGGCAAGAAGGATCAAATAAGAGTATTCCAAGTGGATGTCATCACTACTTCTTAGCTTAGTCAGTCACATCCTCTAATGTAATGTCTCTATTGTTCATTTATTTAACTCATTTAGCATCATTTTTTCTCTTATTTTAAAAAGAATCTCACACTCAATTTTAAGCTGCTTTACAGGGCTTACTGTATCTTCTGCTACCTATTCAATGTTTTTGAGGACTTTGAAAAGAACATGGAAGTTTGGCTCCAGACAACTACATTTACAATCCGTCTCTTCCTTTTACCGCTCTGTGGTCTTGCTACATGCTAGATCCTCAGTTTTTTTGTCTACTAGATGGGGAAATAATTTTTTTCATGTTTGTTATGATTAATTAAGAAATAAACATAAGATGCTTTTCCTTGACAGATAACATTAATAAAACATGTAAGTATTTAGTTGATTTTCATTCTTTTCTCATCTTTATTTTCAGAAAGGCAACATAGAAAAAAAAATAATTGATATTCTATAGCCAGAATTAGATTTGGCTGCATCATGAAATAAATAAACAATAGAAGCTTACACATGATAAAAATTTACTTCTTAAAGTATGCAAGTTTAGAATCCAGGATTTCTGGGTTTGTGGCTTTGTGTTGTAAAAAGGGATACACACCCTTATCTTTTTGATATACAGTTGTACCACCATCAAGAACACCTCAACGTACAATATAGCTGCAAGAGTTCTAGCCATCACACATGCACTCCAGGCAGTGGGAAGGATATAGACTCTTCTCCGTTGATTTAACTACTTTAATGAGCCTTCCTGGAAGTTCCATAGTCACACCCCCATATTAAGCTGGGGATATCAAATATTTGATAAGCAACTAATGCCTGACACAAATATATTTTATTTACTCTCATTCAATTTCTGTGTGTATGCAATATTGTTCCCATTCTTTTCAGTTAACATTACATGTGAGGCGGCAAATTGATTTTTACCTCTTTCAACATTCTAGTTTATTGGTGGTGGCTTCCTGGAGTAGTGTTGATAAGATACTGGGGTCTCATCTAGGCTCTGATTGATTAGCAATGTCTGCCATTGGTAGGAAAGACATCAGGGGGTATTTTAGTATTTTACAGCCTAGTCCAAAGTCTTCATTTTACAGATGAGGAAAATAAAACATTATAATTTTACATGAAAACTTAATTTCTCCTCAGGGGTGGTTGCATATTACTGTTTTAAAGGAAAGACAGGAACCCAAGAAAAACTCAAATAATTATAAGCTTCAGAAGAACATGTTTTCTTTTCTTCTCTTTTTGTTTCTTTTCTTTCTTTCTTTCTTTCTTTCTTTTTAAGCAGGATTTATTGAGAGCACAGAAAAGCTCCCACAGTGGGAGGGGACCTGAAGGGGTTGCCCACATGTTTTCTTTTTTAAGGCAGCTTCTTTTTTAAGTTCCTGTTTGTACCCTGGTCTAATGATATTCAGATTCCCTGTAGCCCTGGTCTTTTACTCTGTGTACCATAAAAGTGACTGATTACATTGAATTCACCAGGGAGAGTTGGGAGGCACCATCACCAGTCCCTTGTTGTTGTTGTTCTTTGGCAATTTATTGTCCCATATGGATCAAAGACCATGGCATGAAAGTAAAATGCCCTGGCAGAGAGGATGTATAATTGTTGCTGCTTCTCTTATCTTCTTTCCTGCCAGTGTCATGTTTGATACACAAATGGTTGCATCTTACTAAATTTATGTTAAATCATTAGAAAAAAAAGTCTTACTCTAGGTGTTTTGAGAGCCCTGTTAGCAGATCTTCCTCACCTAATTATGTTCGTCTAAGCAGTAAAAGAGCTAAATCTCATAGTGTTAACATATGTCCACTTAGAAATTTTGGTTTAGTGCCAAAGGCAAGATTTCAGTCCTTTTATAAATAAAAAGAACCTCATTAGCTGGATTCTCTGGTTATGTGTGCTTGCAGAGTATCTTGTTAGGAACCTTCTGTGGTTTTATAAGATCATGTTTGTCTGCTTGCTTTGCAATCCTTAGTGTGTTAGACCGCTGGTTCTTCAATGGAAAACAGTGGTTCTCAGAGGCAGTTTTACCTTCCACGGGACAGTTGGCATTGTAAAGACATTTTTGGTTTTCATAACAGAAGGTGAGAGGAAGAGGTGCTACTGGCATCTACTGGATAAAAGCCAGTAAAAGCTGCTAAACATTTTGCAAACCCTTACAATAAAGGACATATTCAGCCTTATTGTCAATAGCACTGAGGCTGAAAAACCCTATGTAGACAATTCATCCAAAATAATTAATGCATTATCTGAGGATTAACATTTCAGTCAATTAAATAAATCTTTGGGATGAATCTGTGTCTCCTCCTAACCAAAGATCTAGTTCAACTGTAAGCACATTTAGAGTAACTGGCCCTTACCCTTGTAACCATAAATTATGTCCAGATGGATTTTTGCTTTTGTGTTAGAACAACCAAACTATAGCTCTTGAAGTGTAAATGGGCCTTTAAAAAAATTTGTTATTGCAATCGTATTTTCACAGAGATATTTTTAGTAGTTCCCCAAAGTAGTGAATTACCAAGAGATTAGCAAGTGATAATAACCTGCTTTAGTCCAAATCCATCCTAGACCAGGAAGAATGGTGGGGGAGGGGAGGGAGAAGCTTTCAATGCCAGAGTGTGCCAGATGTGAGGGCCCATGCCACATGTGCGAAGGGTAGAATCAGGCAGGCTTGTTAGTAGAATGCATGCAAAGACCCAAGGTTCCAAAGGATACTTACTCAAAAGATGGCAACGATACACGTTTCAGTTTGCTGTGATTTACATGTCTCCTCACATCATCCCGATCAGTGATTCTCAGCCTTCATTGCCCATTATAACCACCTGGGGAGCTTTTAAAACTACCAGTCTCTGGGCCCCCATCCCCTAGAAATTCTAATTTAATTGTTCTGGGATACGAACTGGGCATAAGTATTTTTTTAAAAAGCTCTCCTGAGGACTCTAAAGTGCAGCCAGGGTTGAGAGCCACTGATCTAGATTTATTGGATTCTTTGCATGAATAAGGGAGCTGATGTTTTCCCTCGGTTTTTTTGTGAATGTCATGACTGATGCCAGGAACTTTGCACAATTTTAGGTCAAGAGCAGATACCTCCTTAAGGTCCATTCTTTTCATGAGGTTTTTATGTCTATTTTTGCAACTCTCGCCATTAGATGTCATTCATTTCTTCATAGTAGCTTGTGCTATGTTACCCTTTTGAGTAAATCAATAAACATCTTAGCAATACAGGGGGGAGGCTCCTTTGTTAGTTAAAGATATAGTTTTCTAAAGTATGCTACTGCTTTTTCCATAGTAAAAATAATTTTAAATGTATAAAATAGAGCAAGCTTCATTTTTAAAAAAAGGCAAAATTATACTTTTTTTTCTCTCTCTACAGTTAGACTATTTTACTCCAGGCACTTTTTCCATTCCTTTTTTTTTTTTTTTTTTTTTTTTATTCAGAGTCTTACTCTGTCACCCAGGCTGGAGTACAGTGGCACACTGCTCACAGCCATTGCAGTCTTGACCTGCTGGACTCAGGGGATCCTTCCACCTCAGCCTTCCAGGTAGCTGGAACCAGAGACATGCACCACCACACCTGGCTAATTTTTTTATTTATTGTGGCGACAAGGTCTTGCTATATTGCTCAGACTGGTCTCGAACCCCTGAACTCAGGCAATCCTCTCACCTCCACTTCCCAACGTGCTGGGATTACAGGTTTGAACCACCATGCCCAGCCCAGGCACTTTTTTCTAGTAATTATGGCCAACACATACCACAATGCTGAAGTCTACTTTTAAAAACAATGTACTTAGACGGGCTCGGTGGCTCAGCCTGTAATCCCACGCCTTGCGAGGCTGAGGTGAGTGGATTGCCTGAGCCTGCGGGTTCGAAACCCGCCTGGGCAACTTGGCGAGACCTCATCTCTACAATAAATCAAAAAATTAGCCAGATGTGGTAGCGCGTGCCTGTAGTTCCAGCTATTTGGAAGGCTGAGGCAGAAGGATGCCGGAGCCCAGCAGGTCGAGGCTGTGGTGGCCGGGAGCGGCCACTGCCCTCCAGTCTGGGCGACAGAGTGAGACTCCAACTAAAAAATAAAATAAAATAAAATAAAATAAAATAAATAAATAAATAAATACAATGTACTTAACTCTCCACTTTTACAGAGAAGTACCCAGTGTACCTGTTTAGTATACAGTGATTACAAATGCATTTAGTTAATCGCAGCTTTTTTGCCTTTTACTTTTCAAGTTGTTCAAAGTAAAAGTTATTAAAAGCAAGAAAAAAAATTCTGGCAATTTCATATTGCTTTGTTTACAACCATAAATTTGGGTGGCATTTTGGCTTAGAAAGTTGGTCAGTCATTCAGTAGTTATTGAACTTTAATTGGAGGCTCTAAAAGATGGCTAAGTCGAAATGGCTATGAACCTTGACCCTCAACAAAGGCTATGGCTTCATCATGGAGTTAAAAATCCCTGAATAATTTTTTTTTAATTGTCAAGTGATCCAGAAGAGTTGGCTTCCTTAGTAGTCTGTGTTAGGAAAGTGGTAGTCTTCCACATTCTTAGAGCCTGTTCTGTTACTACACAGGCCTGTCCATGTGTTTTTTTCCTATGCTTTTATTCTGATTCGGTGCTACTGAAAGTACAGTCCAAGAACTAACTGGATCATGAACAACTGGTAGCTGGTCCAAGTATAACAATGGCTAGTAGATGAATAGAAACCTTTATAACATTTTGACATTGCCATGACATTTTTATTGTATTTTATGAAAGAATCAGTCTGCCCCCCTCCCCTCCCTTGGGGAGGTGAATCTTCTCTCTCTCTCTCTCTCTCTCTCTCTCTCTGTCTCTCTCATTTACTCTTTAAATAAACTATATTTTTCAGTCAAAAGAAAGACAGAAAGAAAGAAAGAAAGAAAGAAAGAAAGAAAGAAAGAAAGAAAGAAAGAAAAAAACTGGTCTCTCACTGCAAGCAGTTGGAGGAGTCCTGTCCTACCTAGAGAATCCCTGCAGTTCTCAGCTAACTTGTCACTTCCCCAGGAGGTCTTCTGTGACTGCATAGACTCAAGTCAAATCTCCCTTATCTTTTTTATCTTTTTTTTTTTTTTTAATTTTAGAGTTGTGAGGTACAAGTGAGGATTTACTATATAAGTAAGTTGCATGCAGGTGATTTTGGGACTTCAAGCGGCCCTCTTCCCCTGATAGTGGACCAGGTACCCTGTATGTTGCCACATGCCCCGCCCCCTCCCCCCCCCAGCAGTGTTCAGGATCTGCCAATCCTCCCCTTGTGCTTGTGTGACCTGTGATCAGGGCCTATTGATTAGTGAGAACATGAGATACTCAGTTCTTTGTTTATCTGAGTGATAGTTCACTTGGTATGATGGTCTCCAGCTGCATCCATTTTGCTGTGAAGGCCATGATTTTGTTCTTCTTTATGATTGCATAATATTCCATCATGTATGTGCATCACATTTTCTTTATCCAGTCTATGTTTGATGGGCATCTGGGTTGGGTCCATGTTTTTGATATTGTGAAAAGTGCTGGAATAAACATGTGTATGCAGGTTCCTTTTCTGTAGAGTGATTTATGTTCCTCTGGGTATATTCCCAGAAGAGAAATTCCCCCCTTCTCTACTCTCATCATAATCTGGGTCTTTGCTTCCATTCATAACAATGGCAGTTTTACGTGTGTGACAGTTCTGTGCATGTCTGCTCTCCCTAATAGAGATAAGCTCCATGGAGACATGAACTATTTCTGTTTTTACTCTTCGTTGCAGAACCAGTGCTTGGCACATAGTAGTTACTTAACAAATATATGCTGAATGAATGATCATTACCATGTTTTCCTCCCCACTGGATTCTTGAATGATTTTCTTTCTCCCTCAACCCATGGGAGCTCTCACTTCTGGTCTTGCCTCTCAAGTGGAGCCTCAGTTGGTTGTACTGAGGACAGGAGGAGAAGTGGACATTGATTCTATTCCTGCCTTTAGAACCTTGCTGGCTTTTTGAAGTCCAACTCCTTGTAGCTCCACAGCAAGTTGGAAACACTTTCTTGCTTCAGTGGTAGAATATTATTTGCTACAGCTTATCTCAGACAACTGACACAATTTTACAATTTAATATAATCTAAAATAACTTTTAATTATGAGAACTGAGAAGTTATAACTTAGATATAGTTCAGTCTGGTTTTTTTTTAAGTTGTCTGTACTTTTTTTTTCAAGATGACTAATAATTTGTTCTCATCTTGGGAATTGATAAAGGAACAACAGAATCCTTTGAACGTCCTGCTTCTACTCAGTGACTTGTTATCATTTTAACGTTAATGATTTTAAATTCTTAAAGCAAGATTCTGTGATGATCTCTCAACTTTATAGTTTCTTATTTTAGAAGGAGGAAGGAAATTTGGAATTTAATATCCAATTGGATACTGAATCCACAGTGAAAAAAAATTGTAATAGGACATCATAGTTATACCATAGCTAACAAGTTGTTGGGTACCCTTATTTTCTTCAGCCCCGCTGATCATGTTCTTGTTGGGGGGGGTGTCATTCAGATGGAACACAGACATGGGAAGAAAGACACTCCTGTGCAAGCCAGCAGTCACCACCTCTTTGTCCAGATGAAGAGCCTCATGTGTTCCAACCTGGGAGAGGAGTTGGAGGTCATCTTCTCACTCTTTGACAGTAAAGAAAACCGACCAATCAGGTAACCACATGTAGAAATGGAATTTGAACCTCTTAATGTTAGAGTGGTGGCTGTTTGTGATGAGCAAGCTGTAAGCTACATCATCTTGCATACTTTTGACTTTGACACGTCAGCTTTCTCACCTGTAGAACTCTGTAAGTTTCTAAGCTGCCCGTCCTCTGGATGTTTCTGTGAGGGATAGATGGGATGATGCTTGCAGAGTTCTTTGAAAAATTCAAAAGGGCCATAAAGTCAGGATAATTGATACTAAATGGAATTATGGCAATGATGGCAAGTCTGTTATTTGTTTTAGCTATTTTGTATTGATAATGACAGGAAGATGTGGTTTCTCTGGAGTCTGAAGTTTATTTGCTTGTCAAGGTCAACACATTGTATCTTTCAAAATTTCACTTAACAGTTATGTTATTCTTATCCTATCTGGATAAAATAATATTAAGAGCCAGCTAAATACTTGAAAACTTTCCCATTAAAGTTTCAGAGCGGTAAAATGATAAACAGTTTTCGCATATTATTTTTTCTTTCATAGTTTTCTAAATATTTTTTTTTATACAATTTTTTTAATTGTGATATTGAGGGGTACAGTTAAGGGTTAGATACACAAAGATGTCTCGTTCAGGCACCCTTGTTGATAAGAAGTGCCCCCCCATCCCCAGACAGGTATTTACTGCCATTAATCCCTTCCCCTATCCCTCCCAACCCCCCATCATTTCCCACCACTGCCAGTCATTTTCTTGTGGTAGTATGTTGGATGATCAAGGTCTACTATATGTGTGAGAACATGTGATACTCAGTTTTTTGTTTCTGTGAGAGGTCACTCAGTATTATAGACTCTAGTTCCATCTAGGTTGCTGCGAAATTCATGATTTCGTTCTTTTTTATGGCTGCGTAGTATTCCATTGTGTATATGTACCACATTTTTTTAATCCAGTCCTCTTATCTTACTTGTTGCTGTTCTCTGAAGGCAAGCTTTCAGTATTTAGGAAAAGACTTTTAGTGGATGTTTTTGGTTATTATCCAAAAATCTCAACTCTTATTGAGACTTTTTTAAGTTTTGAAGTGTTTTATATTTGTTTTCAAGTTAAGCACAGGGCATACCATCCTTTAAATTAAAACTTTTATAGTTAAATTAAGAATTTAACATTGAATCATACACATTATACAACTGCACCATGTTTTAAAACAAAGTGACTTATTAAGCTATGCTGACAATTTTAAGCAATATTTAATCACATATATTTTATAAACACAACATAATCTTGGAGTATTTCTTTTCTGGTAAAATAGATTTATTTTTCTAGGGAATATAGGTGAAGTTTATTTTTAATGCAGTTACTGTCATAAAATCTTTGGTGAATTAATGTGTATGTTAGTCATTTTCTACTGGAAAGTATACTTTTTAGCTCTTGACAGTAGACTGTGTCCATAGAATTTAAATTGAAGGTGATGCCTTTCTACAGTAGGGACTGAATTTATGAGGTGTGGAAATAACAGTGTAATACAATTTCAAAATCTACTTTCTACACTGTGGGAGGAAATGAATCAGTGTGGTAGAAGACCTTCCTCCCTTCCCAAATCAGCACCACTAAAAAGAGAAGTGAAAAGCATAAGAAACTGATCCAAGGCACAGTTCAGCACTTATTTTAGCATGTGAAAGATTACTTAGAGATAATATCTGCTTATATAATGAAGTGCGTCTGGTTTATGGATAGTTTAGTTTAGTTTAGTAAAATCTTTATAACATTGTATAATATATGATTTCTTTAATATATTTTACAAACTATATGGAATAGAAAAAGGAGAAATGAAGTCATTCTTTTGCTCATTTCTATTAAGCTAAAGTTTTAATAGAAAATTTGAGGAATACAAATTTCCCTTTGCCAAAAATGCTCAAATTGCCATTAATATAGGATTGTATTAATTTAGAATTAATATTAACTTGTCTCTTAGTGCCTTTTTTTTTTTTTTTTTTTGAGTTGGGGTCTCACTCTGTTGTCCAGGCTGGAGTACAGTGGCATGATTATAGCTCACTACAGCCTTGACCTTATGGGCTCAGGTGATCTTTCTGCCTCAGCCTCCTGAGTAGCTGGGACTACCAGCATGCGTCACCACACCCAGCTATTTTATTTTATTTTATTTTATTTTATTTTATTTTAGTAGAGATAAGATCTTGCATGTTGCCCAGGCTGGTCTCAGATGCCTGAGCTCAAGCAATCCTCCTGCCTTGACCTCTCAAAGTGCTGGGATTACACGCCTGAGCCACTGTACTAGGCCTCTGAGTATCATTTTGCTACAAACATTTTCAAATTTTTTAAAACATTCTATGTAGGTTTGTATTCCAGAGTTCCGGTTCTTTTATTCCTATTTACATGGCAAAAGTGGAAAATTACCTGGGTGTAGAATCCCCCAAAACATAGTGTTTGTGGCCCCAAGTTCAGGCCAGGAGCTGGGCCATTTTCCTGGTCTGTAATATGACGGGACTACCATGCCTGCCTGCTTCCTTCTGGTCTCTCCCTTCCCCTTTTTTCATGTCCTCCTCTTTAACCCCCTCTCCCTCACATATAATATCCCATCCGATTTTTAATGACCCTAGGAGAAGTCAAGTCCAAATCCCTCCCCCTGCTTCAGCTCACTGTTTGGCCATCTGTGACTCTTCCCCCTCAAACTCATGATCAACACAAAGGTGACTGGCAAAAGAATGAATAAGAAATATGATATATGATTACTAGACGTTTCAAACAATCTCAGATTTATTTTCTTGCCGTTTCTCAGGCCTCAGAAAACACAATGAGTTTTTTTTTGGGGGGGGGGGGAGTGTGTTCAAAACCTTATAATGAGTAGGTTTGGTTCAAACTGTCAGTAACACAGGGCAGTTCACCGTCCCTGTGTGAAGAAACCGTAGGATACACAGATCTGAAGACTGGGCTTCACTCTTCTGTCTGCAGTTAATGGTGACACTGTAGCCCTGACCCTTTTAATTCTATTTCTTCATCTTAGAACTGGTGACAATTCTTGCTTCCTTCTTCAGTCTGATGGGTGTTTGCATCTTCTCAGAAAAAAAGTATTGTAAATGTAAGATATGATTTTTTTTTAGATGTTGTAATGTTTCTTCTTATCTGTGGATATTTTTAAATCATGATGTATTCCTTTTTGCAACTTTTATTTTAGAAAATTTCAGACATATGGCTGGGCACGGTGGTTCACTCCAGTAATCCCAGTACTTTGGGAGGCCAAGGCGAGAGAATTGCTTGAACCCAGGAGTTCAAGACCAGCCTGGGCAACATGGCAAGACTGCATAAATAAATGAATAAATAAACAAAACCCAGGAGTTCGGGACCAGCCTGGGTAACATGGCAAGACTCCCATCTCAATAAATAAGTAAATAAATAAGCAAGCAAGTAAGCAAGCTGGGCATGGTAGCTGAAGCAGAAGGATTGCCTGTACTCCAGCCTGGGCAAAAGAGTGACTCTTACTCCAAAAAAAAAAAGAAAAAGAAAAAGAAAATAAAATTTTAAACATATAAAAAAAGTGCAATATTATAAGGAACTCTCACGTAACACCACCAGCTTCAATAACTTCCAACTAAGGGCTGATCTTGTTTTAACCACATCCCTTTCCAATCTTCGTCTTTGAACCCAGATTATCTTTGAGGCAAATTTCTGACCTTGTATAATTTTCAAACGTAAAAATAGTCTCAAATTTAAATTGTCATCTAAAAAAATGAATATTCCTTTTGCATCTTCAAATATCCATTTCCCATATTATTCATAGTCCCCCTATTGACTCATAAACATTGTTTTCCAAACTGTTCCAATCAAGATCCAAATAAGGTCTATATGTTGCAGCTGGTTGATAAATAACTCTTTTTTTTTTTTTTTTTTTTTTTTTTTTGAGTTGGCGTCTCACTCCGTCATCTAGACTGGAGTGCAGTGGCCGCTCCCGGCCACCGCAGCCTCGACCTGCTGGGCTCCGGCGATCCTTCCACCTCAGCCTTCCAAGTAGCTGGAACTACAGGGGTGCGCTACCACGCCCAGCTAATTTTTTTGATTTATTGTAGAGATGAGGTTTCGCCTGCTCAGGCAGGTCTCGAACCCGTGGGCTCAGGCAATCCACTCACCTCAGCCTCCCAAGGCGCGGGATTACAGGCTGAGCCACCGAGCCCGGCTGGTTGATAACTCTTGTAAGAAGCATTTCAGTTTTAGCTTCCCTCTCCCTCTTAAATTCCTTGTAGTTTATTTGTCATTCGATATATTTCTTTCTGAGAGTTCAAAATCTAATGACAAGCAATGAAAATCAGTGGACAAAAGATGGCATAGTGAAGTGAATGCTTCTGTTGTTAAATAGGATCATTAGTGCTGTAATTTACAAAAGATAAAATACAATCTAAGTATGCTTCTTAGGGCATTACCCTGACCATTGATCACAGGCTATTACCCTGTCCAGCCAGGGGCCAACATGTGCAAAATCTATAGAGGAATGATTAGTTAAGGAGGATGTTTGTTTCTTTCACAACACAGACAATAGTTAGGACTTTGTTTGTGTCAACGTTCCTCCTTTAAGAAGCCAACAGCCAGCATTAATTGAGCACTAAACTAACCGTCTGCCAGACTCTGTCCTTAGTGCTTTAAATGCTTGAGTATTAGCACCAATTTTACAGGTGAGGAAGCCAAGGCATAGAGAGGTTAGACGAGGTGCCTAAGCTTGTGTAAGTGGCAAAAGGCAGAGCAGAGCGGCAAACATACCAGTCTGGCCCCAAAGCCTGCCCTCCGAACCACAACACCAGCAGCCTAATCAGAATCACTCCTTAAATGCTTCAGCGCTTGTCTGAAAATTCCCATAGCTGAACAGGATTTTATTAGCCAGAATTAGAGCTTTAGAAACGAATAGTCTTAATAGTAAATTGTTATGAATTATTGATAATGATAATACTGAAACTAATATAGAACCTCAGAAATATTCTATGCTATAAAAGCTGGTTTTTGAAATTGCATTTTCTCAAAAGACTTAAAGAATAGCAAAGTAGCATCAACTCTTATTATATGCTAGTGAGCCAAATTTTAGATTCAGTACTTTGAGGTGTCACATACAAAATGGAAGCCAACATGTGAAAATACTCCCCTATTGGGTCACTCAGGAAAATTGTGAAGCTTGTAACATCTCCCCAGTAACAGGACGGGTGCATTTCCTGATAAAATCTTAAAGCAAATTGTCATTGAAGCTGGGCCATATTTAGAAAACCTGTTAATTTTATCTCAAAACAATGACTTCATCTGCCTGAAGGTGGCCCAGAATATTAGGCCTCTGATGTGTGTTGTAGACGGTTCTGGCAGTGAGTACTGGTAAAGATGAAGGCACGTTCTGACAGCCTCCTGCTCACATACAGCCAGCCCATGCCTCCTTTCTAGTTTATCTTCCTCAGTTGTTTATGTAACAGTACCAGCCCAGAGTCCCCTGAAGGCATAACTACACTGGATGAGCAAAAATACCACACTTGTGTTTATTAAAGGTTTATATAGTCTTGACACAGTTTCTCTCTCTCTAAAAAAAATGAGTTTTCCAAATTAAGTTTTATATGAGTAAAATGTTTTTAGAGAGCATCTTGTTGAAAGTTTGTGATTTTCCTAGTCCATAAGGTTATATAGCTGGGAATGGTAAGGAGTCAATTCTCTGTGTATCATCTGTAGTTTTATTTTATTACATCCACTTAACCAATATTTATATGATGCTTGCTATGTACCAGGCAGGCACTATTCTAAACTCTTTTAAAAAGTATTAACTTGGCCAGGCACGGTGGCTCACCCTAGCACTTTAAGAGGCTGAGGTGAGAGGACTGCTTGAGCCCAGGAATTTGAGACCAGGCTAGGTAACACAGTGAGACCTCATCTCTGCAAAAAACAAGAAAATTTGCCAGGCATGGTATCCTGTACCTAAAGTCCTAGCTACTTGGGAGGCCAAGTGGGAGAATCTCTGGCACCCAGGAGAGCAAAGTTGCAGTGAACCATGATCCTGCTATTGCATTCCAGCCTGGGTGACAGAGAGAGACATTATCTCAAAAAGTACACACACATACACACACACACACACACATACACACACACACACTAACTTACCCCTTGTATCACCGCATGAAGTTGGTACTACTAATATCCCTATTTTTATAGATGGGCAAACTGAGTCACAGAGTGCTGAATAGCTTGCCCAGCTGACATGGTGGAGCTGGTATTTTAACATGGATGTCTATGCAGGAATTGGTATTCTTACTCACTACTCTACTCCCATTCTCATTATTTTGAATATTTATAAAATTCTATATTCTTCATCAACCATTTTCTACTCACTAGTATGTAGTTAGGGGTCTGTTGAAGGTTTGTTTCTTTAAGAAACTAGAGTGAGAGAGACTCGACCTCATTAAGGATTGACAGGAAGGATCCAGTAATAAGAGAGGAAGTCATTGATGGAACAAGGTCCCTTAGGAGGCGTCAGGAAACAGACTTGAGTTTGCAGGTGGGGAGATTAGCCTTGGGCCAGAAAAAGGAAGAAAGGGAAGGGTGGGGATGTGCTTACATAGAAGTACAGGATTGGGAATATGAGTTGTTGTTATCTTGGATAAAGAAACCAAACTACTTAGCATTATATGCTACCATGACTCCTTTAGCTTGAATTTAAAATGTTTTGTTGCACTATATGGTGACAGAAATAGTCATAGTGCTTATGCTTTCCATAGGTTGTACAGCTATGGCTGTGTATATCAATTCTTTCCTGTGTTGATGTATGTCAATTAATCTACAACAGACTGTAAATTACATGGATCAGTGAAAAAGCCACAGCTGAGTGGTTGACTACCTCTCTTCTAACTTTGATTACTTTGCTTACTGATACTCGAAGGCTTCATTAATTAAAGTTGTAAATTCATCTTGGGACGCATCTATGACTGTATTTCATTCTCATCAGAGAATATATTTAATAGGACCTGAGTGCCACCAATTGCAAGCTGCTGGCATGGGCCTTTAGTTGAGAAAATTGCAGCAAGGTAGTCCTTCTGGAAAAAGTCTTATCCTGATGGTTAAATACAAATACAAATTACTATTCTACCAATACATACAGATGAGATTTTCTTGCTGCTGGTAACTTATTCACATACTTTTCTAAAGTTAGGTATTTTCCCTATCATCACACAGCTAAATTCTCCATTTTCCTTGAAAAACTCCTTTCCTTTATAAAGTTTATGTTGCCTACAATAACCTTAGTGTAGTATAGCATTCCATTCTATTTTTTTTTTAAAGATGGCTGGGCGCAGTGGCTCAACACCTGTAATCCCAACAATTTGGGAGGTGGAGGCTATAGGATTGCCTGAGCCCAGGGGTTCAAGACTAGCCTGGACAACTTAGCAAAACCTCTTTTCTACAATAAACCAAAAAATTGACTGAACGTGGTATCATGGGTATCATGCACCTGTAGTTCCAGCTACTTGGAAGGCTGAGGCAGAAAGATTGCCTTAGCCCAGCAGGTCAAGGATGTGATGGCCATAAGTATGCCACTGCACTCCAGCCTGGGTGACAGAGTGAGACTCCAACTCAAAAAAAAAAAAAAAAGTAGTGAACACAACTGGTGAGGCACAAATTGTTTTTTTGTAAGAATTCATACTGAATTCTGAAACATATCTGGATATTTCTCCATCCTCAAGACACATACCTTGCTGTAGCTTGTGCAACACATAGTATCTAAGTGGCCAGACTCTGGAGTCAGATGACCTGAGTTCAAGTCCTGGCATTGTCATTTAGCAACTACATCAGCCTTGGCAAGTTAATCCACGTATCTTGGGGCTTTGAACTTGTCTGCTGAGTGGGGATAATAACATGTACTTTCCCTACAGGATTGAAGAATTTTATAGTGTAATGCTCACTGGAAATTGGTCAGTAAATCTTAGTTATAGGGATGATGATTTTAAAAAACCAAAACAGTCGGTTTGGTAGATGGTAGGGAAAAAGAAAGAAAGAAGTGCATTAAAAAAAAAAAAAAAGCAGGATATATACTCTAACATTTCTAGAAATGATATGTGGTGGTTGCTTTTGAATTTTTAAATAAATCATATGTTGTAAGGAGTTTTTTTTTTTTTTTTTAGCTATATAGAGAGGTCTACTAGTAAACAGGTTAAATGAAATCAGAGGTATGATTTGCTTTTAAAAAAAACTTCAGCAACAGAAAACAGAGAGAGAGAGGGCTGGGTATAGTGGCTCACTCCTATAATTCCAGCTCTTTGAGAGGCCTAGGTGGAAGGATCATTTGAGGCCAAGAGTTCGAGACCAGCCTGGGCAACATAGCAAGACTCTATAAAAAGTAAAATTTCAACAAAAAAAAAAAGGAGAAAGAAATATAAAAGGAATAGGGAGAGAAAGTGTTACAAAATTTAATAGTTGTGGATTCCCTTTGACAGGTATATGAGCTCTTGGTTTAACTTCTAGCATATAGTATATACTGTTAATGAATTACCTGCTTAAAACTGACTTTAAAACTGACTAATGTTTTCTGCATATAGGCCATACAGCATTTAGAACAGATAGTGTTTTTCAGTCTCTTGAAAAACACCAATGTGATTTAGTCACTAGCCCCATAGATGGTCTGAATTCTCTTCTGCCTGGAAAAAAATACTTGACTGTATGTGAATTGACAGTTATATTTTTGATACTGTATTTGACTAAACTTGAGAGGAATGTTTTCCTAATGGTCTAGGACATTCAGTATTATATAACACACATGTTATAATAATATTCCCTTTGAAGTAGAAGACTTGACTCAGATATAAGGCAAAGTAGGCAGCTTTTAGAAGATTAATAAAAATTCTGTGAGAGAAAATACCTTATATGCTTAAGCAAAATCCTGTGTCTAGATGAGGACTACCTTCCTATAAACTCTAAGTATAGGTTGATCCTTCCAAAGCTGAAATTCCAGTTATAAGAATGCATATTACCTGGACCCATTCACTTGGTCTCTTACTTGCTACAAAAGCTCATGGGAGAAAGTATTGTTTGCCAACAGCCTGGGGTTCTGCTGGAGAGCCAACGGATACTTTTTTATTTTTTTGAGTCAGAGTCTCACTGTTGCCCAGACTGGAATGCAGTGGCACGCTCCCAGCCACTGCAGCCTCAACCTGCTGGGCTCCGGCGATCCTTTCGCCTCAGCCTTCCAAGTAGCTGGAACTACAGGCGCGTGCCACCACGCCTAACTAATTTTTTATTTATTTATTTATCATAAAGACAAGGTCTCTCTAAGTTGCCCAGGCTGGCCTCAAATTCCTGGACTCAGGCAGTCCCTCTTGCCTTGGCTTCCCAAAGTGCTGGGATTACAGGCTTGAGCCATCATGCCCGGCCAGGATACTTTATTATTAATATGGGGAGGTGACGGTAGTAAAATAGGCATAAATGCTTAGATGGAATCAGGAGACTTTGAGTTTGTGGCCTTGATCTTTTATAATTAGAGTAGAAGACAAGATCAGCTGCCACTGAAAAGCAAAAGAGAGAACAGAAGAGAGTTTGGAACTAAAAGTGAGTTGCGGGAGGAAGGCAAGCAGACTTATAGCAAGAGCATAATAAGGGTCTTACTGCTAGGTATGTATCCACAGGAAATGAAATCATTGTGTTGAAGACATCTTGACACTTCCATGTTGACTGTAGCATTAGTCACAGTAGCCAAGATATGGAACCAACCCTTAGGTTCATTAACAGATTAATAGAGAATAATAACAGATCATAGATATCCACTAACAGATGAATACAGAACACAGCTCCCAGAACACGGTGGCATCCTAAAGTCAAAATACTGAGAGGAGGCTGCAAACGTGATGAATTCTTAGCTGGACAATAGAATCTGAGGTTTGATTGTACAAAAAAAAAATGTAGCATTTATACACCACGGAATACTATTCAGCTATAAAAAAGAAGGAAATCTTGTCACTTGCGACAATGTGGATGAAGCTGGAGGACACTATGTTAGGTGAAATAAGCCAGACACATACAGATAAATATGAGGGGGACCCAAAAAAAGGAATTATTTTTTGGAGTGCGGGCACCTTGTAGTACAGGCTTCCCCTACTAGGTAAGTGTTCTAGGAACCCATCAGCATCAGTGTTCCAGCTAGTGTTGTTGTGAGAGACTGCGTTCAGTGAATTGTTTTTCTTTGGAGATTCTTTCCACATGTTTGTCCATCTTATGATGGGCGACTTACATAAACAACATGTGGCAGTGAAATTTTGTTTTCTGTTGGGGAAAAATGTGGCAGAAACGGTTGTTATGCTACAGACAGTTTACAAAGACACTGCTCTGAGTCGAACACAAGTTTATGAATGGTTTCCCCATTTTAAGTGAGGTGAAATATTGATTGGTGATCAATCTCATTCTGGGCATCCTTCGACCAGCTGAGCTGAAGAACATGCTAAGAATTCGTCAGGTCATCTAGGAAGACTGCCATTGACTACTGATGAACTTGTGGAGTTGACTGTGGTGTCATGGAGTTCCTGTCAGGGAATTTTATCTGAAAATTTGGGCATGAAACAAGTTTCAGCGAAACTATTGCCTCGCTTGCTCACACCTGAGCCAAGAGACGATCGCTTGGCTGCATGCAGGCAGGGCTTTGAAGGAGCAGCTGGAGGATGACCCTGATTTTTTTTTTCCAAAGTCATAACCAGGGATGAATCTTGGTGCTACAGTAATGACCCCAAAACGAAACAGCAATCTAGTCAATGGAAAACTGCCTACCGCCCAAAACAGCACATGTGAAGTCAAGTGTGAAAACAATGATCATTTGCTTCTTTGATGTGTGAAGAATTGTGTACTCAGAATTTGTTCCTCTGGATCAAATGACCAACTGAAGTTTTTACCTGGAAGTTTTGAGAAGGTTGTGTCACGGTTTGCAGAAGAAATATCCCAAGTTGTGGCAAACAGGTGACTGGTTCTTCTACCATGACAACACACCTGCCCACACGGTGCTGAGTGTTCAGCAGTTTTTGACCATATCACATGACCTCGTGCCCCACTCTCCATATTTACTCAGTCTTGCCCTGAGTGACGTTTTTGTTTGTGCCCCTGGTGAAAACATTTCCTCAAAGGGAAATGCTTTGCTGATGTGGAAAAGGTGAAATAAAAAATGGGAGAAGCACTAAAAGGCATCAAAGTTGACGAGTTCAAAAACTGCTTTGAATAGTGGGAAAAGTGTCTTGATAGGTGGATTGCATCAAATGGAGAGTACTTTGAGGATGACTGAAGTTTGAACATGTAAGAATAAATAAACAAAATTTTATAAATAAATTCCGGTTTTCTTTTGTACAGTGTGGTGACTGTAGTTAATAGCAATGTATTATATACCTGAAAATGGTTGACCAGGCGTGGTGGCTCACACCTATAATCCCAGCACTTTGGGAGGCCGAGGCAAGAGGACTGCCTGAGCCAAGGCTGTGGTGGCCAGGAATATGCCACTGCCCTCCAGCCTGGGTGACAGAATGAGATTCCAACTAAAAAAAAAAGAAAGAAAGAAAGAAAAAAAGAAAATTGCTAAGAAAGTAAATTTTAAGTGTTTGCACCACGAAAAAAAGCATGTGAGGTAAAGCATATGTTAATAACCTTGATCTGGCCAATCCACAATGTATGCATATTTCAAAACATGTTTTATACAATAATTATATATAATTTTTATTTGTCAATTCTAAATAAATAAATATTTTAAAAATCAATACTTGTATGTAAAAAAAAACAAGAGTATGATGGAAATAAGTTAGTGATAATAGAAGTGCTAAGTGCAGGGAGGGAAATGCTAATGAGAGACATCTGAAATTGCTGTTGAGTCCTGGCTCCTATGTGAACTTTTGCCAGTGGTGTTCAGGAAATAGGAATCAGAAGCAGGTGATAGGTTAGAGCCCAAAACATCACAGACCAAAAGAGCGAGAATATTGGAAAGCCAGTGTCATGATGAGGAAATCTAAGAAATGACAACCACAGCTTCCAGTGGGACTTTTCAGAGGCTGATGGGATCTACTAGCCTTTTCATTTTAAAAAGAAAATAAAGAACTGTGCTTCTTTTGAAAGAACTTGGTTGTTGGGAAAATTTTTCAAGCACTTACCGAAGGGAGCTGTCAGGAAGAAAAGTTATTTGGCCCAGACTAGCAAGAAATGCTAATATTTTTGTGTATGTATGGTAGTACATACACAGTTAAGAGAGCAGACATGGTTTTTTAATTCTCTGTGCACCGAGCTAGCATTTCTCATTTCATACATCATTTGCGACTTACTATGGTATGCTCACACAAGTGAGGCGTCTGTATTTTATGAAAGTTAGGAGCGGTTATTGTTGTTTTGAACGTTGAAAGATAGTGAGCATAGGTCTTGTTTCATAGTTTCATATTATAAAACTAACTCAAAATTGCAACTTCTCCAAAGCAAAGCAACAATGTAGAGAAAACATCTGGCTGACCAGACTTGCAGGGAGCACCACTCTGAGAACAAAAAGAGAAGGCATTCAGAGACCCTTCTTGGATGGTGGCAATATTAGTTATTCCTTACGGCCCAGAGCATTTCCTGCTGTGTCTAGACATGCTGGCACAGATTTCACTGTGGGTGTCTGCCCGCCAGTGACCCACAGCGACCTTCCCTCAGGCCTGCTGTTGAAAGGCACTCCTGCTCTCCACCCTTCTTCCTCATCATTTGATTGCTCCAGCAGGTGCATGAAAATTGAGATTGTTGTCACTTCAGAGTTAATCAGATTTGGGGTATGTTCCCCATTTGGTCACACGCGAATATCACATTCTTAAAAAATCCAAATAATTGCTTTAGCGATATAGTGTCATCCTTAATGGGAGAGATTTTAAATAAGAAATCAGCCAGGAGGGGAGATCTAAATTAAAACAAAATAGGCAAAGAAATGCTTTATTCATACTGAGAAAACCCAGGGTAGAACTGATCCACTTTTTTTCTCTGTAGCATTTTAAGAGCTGTACAATTCTAATTACTTTTGAAGTTGTATATTACTGCATTATTATAATAGTGGCTGGAAATTCAAATTTGTAGGAAACCAAAAACTCAAAGAGTCAGTGGGTTCAGAACTGGATTTCTCTTTCCCTTTTGCTCTAAGCACATCTTCAGGCTATTTGTCTCTTTTTACTTGAATAGGGCAGGATTTTAGAAGGTGACCAGAAAGCCTTTTACCCTTATTTCTGTTTCAAAAGGAGACCAGATTGGTGTTCTTTTCTCTAGGATTCTGATCATCTGTTTTTCTTCCTCTGACCTATGTCTGCTGCCTGTAGGGAATTCAGAATAATTTAATTTTCCTAAGTTCCCTGCAGGATAAGCTGTAGTCACACACAGCCACCCACCTCGCAAGGACTGCTTTGGTATTCAACACCATTTATGTTGCAAGATGACTCAACATTGACAAAGGAATTATTAATGATACAGCCCTTGTTAGTTCCTTTTTCAAAGCTAAGACTTTACCCTCTCATCATCATTGTGTTCCCAGCCCTTTGCAGAGTGGCGGGGGGGAGGGGGGGTTTGACGCAGTTAAAGGAAGCTTACAAGTCTTAGATTATTGTTGAGGCAAAGCTTTAAGAGATCATGCCATGATCGTCTTAATCTTTGCTCTCATCCTTCCACTCAAGTGGGGATGTGCTTATTAATAAGAGAGCGTACTCAAAGTGTTGAGTGTATCAGAAATGTTTGTAGAGTTTTTTCATGTTGTGCTGTGTTGATCAGAACTGTGCTCTCAGACCTGATTCTAGGGAAGCATCATTTGCAAATGTTTTCATGCTAAAACGTACATGAGAATTGTCAAATAAATGAATAGCATGTCCCCCAAAGTATTTCCATTTTGGACTACAAGTTAATCAAAGACTGCATCTCTTTTTTATTTCAGTTGAGCATCATAAGTTGTATACTATTACTGTAGAATCGCTGATGTTCAATCATTCATTCATTAAACAAGCAATTGTTGCTGTCCTTCTCAGGGTTAAACATTCATCTGGACATTGGGTACACATCATTGAATAAAACAGGAAAAAGTGTTTTTGACCTCATGGAACTCCTCGTCTACTGATGTTCAAAATACTGTTTAGTGTTAAGTCGAGAAACACTTTTAAGGCCAAGTTTTTGTATTATCCCTTTGGATGGTTTCTAACATGTACTTTTTATATCACAAAGGCATTCCCAGTATCTAAAGCAATGGTTCCTAACCTTATCAGTGCCTAAGGTTATTTTCCATTTTTAATTTTATTTAAAATCAATTTTTTTAAAGAGACAAGATCTCAGTCTGTTGCCCAGGCTGGTCTCAAACTCCTAGGCTCAAGCAATCTTCTAGCCTTCGCCCCCCAAAGTGCTGGGATTACAGGCATGAGCCGCTATGCTCAACAAAGGTTCTTTTTTAAACTTACATAAACAATAGATTTCCACCAAAAATAATGTACCTATTATTATACACATTAACATTTGCCTATCAGTTCAGAGTGTGTGAAGCTTCGTGGTTAAAAAAGCACCTGACCTTAAAAAAATATAGTTGATAAAAAGAAAGAAAGAAAAGAGTATAGTTGGATATGTCATCTAATTAATAAATAGTATTTAATGATTTAAGTAATCTTCGCTTTTTATTTTATTTTTTGAGTTGGAGTCTCACTCTGTCACCCAGGCTTGAGGGCAGTGGCACGCTCCCAGCCACCACAGCTTCAACCTGCCGGGCTCCGGCAATCCTTCTGCCTCAGCCTTCCAAGTAGCCAGAACTACAGGTGCACACGCCTGGCTCATTTTTGGTTTTTGTTGTAGAGACGAGGTCTTGCCAAGCTGTCCAGGTGGGCCTTGAACCCGCGGGCTCAGACAAATCCTCTTGCCTCAGCCTCCCAAAGTGCTGGGATTACAGGCTGAGCCACCAAGCCTTGCCAATCTTCACTTTTTAAAAAATTGTAATGAATATAAAGAATCTATCAGTAGCTGTTAGTCAGTAAATTGTTGAAAGGGAAAGTTGATTTTATGAAAAAAGAGCATCCTTTTGAGATAGATGCTTGAAAGATTTATTATTATTGTTTTATAGGACTTGCATTACATGGATTTTTATTACTTATTCTGTTTTCCTTTGAGGCTCTTTTGCATGCTTCAAGAAATCGCATTCTTCAAGTCAGAGTTTTTATAAAGAACTCATGTTCGCTTTACCTTCACATTCCTTTTTACAGATGCTTTCCTAACAAAGAGGCATTGTTCGAAAGGTCAGAATAATTACCGCATATAGGATCAGAGTGATTCTTTTCTCATGAAATGTCTAAGACACAGTGTTTGCAATGATCAAATTATGTTTATTCCCACAATAATAAGCATAAGACATCCTGCCCAGATACAGGTCTTTTTTTGTTTTGAGTTGGAGTCTCACTCTGTCGCCCAGGCTGGAGAGCAGTGGCATGCTAACGGCCACCACAGTCTCGACCTGCTGGGCTCAGGCGATCCTTCCTTCTGCCTCAGCCTTCCAAGTAGCTAGAACTACAGGCATGCGCTACCACACCTGGCTTATATTTTTGATTTCTTATAGAGACAAGCTCTCACCAGGCTGGTCTCAAACCCCTGAGCTCAGGCAATTCTCTCTCCTCAGCCTCCCAAAGTGCTGGCCTTCTTTTTTTAAACTTTAGATTCGCAGGGGTACACATGCATGCTTGTTACCTGGACGTATTGTGTAGTGGTGGGGATTGGGTTTCAGGTGGCCCATTCCCCAAATAGTGAACATTGTACCCCATAGGTAATTTCTGAACCTTGACCCTCTTCCCCACCTTCCCCTTTATTGGTGTCCCTGGTATCTATTATTCTCATCTTTGTGACTGTTTAACTCCCACATATGAGAACATGTGGTGTTTGGTTTTCTGTTTTTGAGACAGTTCACTTGGGATGATGATCTCCAGCTGTATCCGTGTTGCTACAAAGAACATGATTTCATGCTTTTTTTATGACTGTGTAGTATTCCAGGGTTTATATATACTGCATTGTCCAGGTTAATTGTTGATGGACACATAGGTTGGTTCCATGATTTTGCTATTGTAACAGTGCTCCAGTGAGCCGGTCTTCTTACTTCAAGGTCTTTGTTTCTGTTGACCAGATCTCTCTGATCTACTTCTGGTTACTTCTCTAAGAAACTTGTCTTTTAGTGAAGTTCTTAATGAGTTCTCTGAAGAGAAACTCAAGTAAGGATTTTTCTAAGCTGTTTAGTTATACAGTATACTTCTTTTGAAAGGTTTTACTTGAAGTGAACTTTGTGATTTCTAAGGTCTCGAGTCTTCTGAACTTAGAGTCATTACTGTCTTTCTTAAATCGACAATCAAAATTCTTTCTTTAATTCACTAGTCAATTACTTAGTCTGCTAATAAATAGTCCAGGCTGTGAGATACAACTGGTGATCTAAACACCATTTATTTATAATTTCTAAGAGTGTTGTATTCCTTTTTCTTTGAGTTTTATTTTCCTAAAAAGGGTTTTGTTCCAGATAGCTTTAATCTCTAGAAATAAAAATAACATGAGTGGTTTTAAGTCATCCTGAGTAGTATCAACTTGTTATTCAAAATTGGTAGTGAAATTGGTTATACTTTAAATTTTTTAGTTTAAAAATTATTCAACTAAAGCCAAATTCTTTATTATCCTAAGAAAGTCATCATATTATTTGGTTGCTTGGTCCTTCAACACTCAGATATTTGTAAAGTAAATCTGGGTTTGGACATTAATATTCAAAAAAGGAAACTTAGTGTCTATCACTTCTTTAGGTCAGCTACGATGGAAACAATGCTATCAAGGATCTTCCTCTTTCCATTTCCCTTGAATCAAAAGAACTCATGACCCTAATGTTGCTTTGGTTTTAAAATTATAAGGCACATTAGTAGTCTTATCTAGGAAGATTTGCTTGAGGAATTGCTTTCATTTATTGCCAAGGAAAATGTCTGTCATTTGTGTCAGTCATGTGGTTGGGAGAGAAAGGAGAAAAGTCTTTGACCCTAAGACAGCAGGTGTATGTTGCCTGTTTTCTGATATATATATCTGTCATAAAAGACAGCAATTCTGACTAGTTAGAACCTGAACTTTAGATCAAAACAGTGATCCTTTGACATGACTGGGCTTTTAAACATACAGGAAGCTTTTAGGTCCATCCTGACCTCGTAAATCAGGATCTCCAGGGTGGAGCCTGGGCTCTATACAGCTCCCCAGGAAAATGTTGTAAACAGCCTGGTTAGGGTCTGCCAGATGGGAAAGCCAGTGGGTTTTTTCTGCTTATCACTGATCACTCCATATCCATCCCTTCATCCTTCATCTCTGACAAGAGTACCACCAGTGGCCACCAGGGCTGCCAGCACACCTTCCACCTACTTCCCAAAGACTTGTGCCTGGCCTGAGGTAGCACCAGCTTCCTAGGCTCCTTACTACAGTGATTTGCAGTGCTGCCTGAACTTTCTCATTTTGAGCTGTTCTTTGCTACTCATTGCAGGAGTGAACACAGTAACAGCTCTCTTCACAGTGCTGAGGAGGGAAAATAATTTTTTCATCAACCTTCGTAAGTTCTTAGTTGGAATGGACCTCTGTAACAAAAGGCAAACTTAAGAGAAAAACCAGCAGAAATGTATTAACCTGTATAGTTCATCTATACATGGGATACACCAAGACAATAAGTAATTCTTAAAAAGGTAGCTTTGAATTACGAGGGGGACACCCCCCAAAAAAACACCCTAGAATTATGTTTTGGAGGGTGGGCCCCTTGTAGTTCACTTGGAATTTGTTCCTCCAGATCAGTTAACCAAAGTTTTTAATCTGGAAGTTTTAAGAAGGTTTCATCAGGAAGGTTAATCCCGAAGATTTTAAGATTACAGAAGAAACATCCTGAGTTGTGGCAAACATATGACTACTTTTTCCACTATGAAATGCACCTGCCCACACCATGCTGAGCATTTAGCAGTTTTTTACCCAAAATGGCATGTCCCACTCTCCCTATTCACCCGATCTCGCCCTAAATGATTTTGTTTCCCCGGATGAAAAAAGTAATCAAAGGGAAATGTTTTGCTGATGTGGAAGTGTTGAAACAAAAAATGATAGAAGCACTAAAAGTCGTCAAAATTGCCAAGTTCTACCCAGTCTTATATTTTTGGATAAAGTACATGTCGTACAACTTTTCACATGCATTGAGTCACTAGACATTTTTGCTTTTTATGTGAGGTGAGTTAGCAAGTGATAAATGTGAATTCATACAGAAAGATATAAAAATCTCTATGTGAAACATAAAATATAGGTCACATGCAGTGGCTCACACCATAATAATCTCAGCACTTTGAGAATCCATGGCAGGAGGTTCACTTGAGGCCAGGTGTTCAAGACCGGCCTAGGCAACATAGTGAAACCTTATCTCTACCAAAAAAAAAAAAAAATCTGGGCATGATGGTGTGTGTCTGTAGTCCCAGCTACTTGGGAGGCCAAGGTGGGAGGATCACTTGAGCCCAGGAGTTCCAGGCTACATTGAGCTGTAATTGCACCACTGTGTTCTAGCTTGGGTGACATAGACCTCATCTCTAAAAAATTTAAACATAAAAATAGTGTAAAAATCTTTGAAATATAAAAATATGTTTTATATAAAATATCAACATTTTTGACATTGGCCTCCAACAGAAGGGTGACTACTACTGAGTAGTCTAGGAGGAGAGATGGAGGACAGAAGCATCCTGCTAAGAAACAGAAGAAAAACCATTAGAATCTTCAAGTACTAACTGTGCCTCCCTGATTATTTACATCACCAGGAAGAACATTTCTACCAAAGTAGGCTGTTGAAGCATACTCTTCATTATTGGAGTTCTTTTTGAGTGCATCACAATGTCAGTAGTTCATCTGAGCAGGTGGTCACAGGCATATAAACTCCCTAAACACAGATATACTCTTACTTTATTTTTTTATTTGGCTCTGTACGGTTTTTGTTTGTTGGCTTGTTTTGTTTTATTTTATTTTTTAGAGACATGATCTCACTTTGTTACTCATACTGGACTTGAACTTCTTGGCTCAAGCAATCCTCCTGCTGGAACTACAGGTGCATATCACTGCACCTGGCCATTCTTAAATTATTGCTTTTTAATTTTATTCAGAATATTTACACAAAAATCCCTGGCTCGTGTGGCATAGTTAGTCTTGCTCTTCTTTTCTGAAGTGCAGTGTTCTTTCAAAGACAGGGTAACTTCGTCGTTAAGAGCTGAGACTTCCTAGTCGGATTCTGTATTTTAATATTCTGTATTGACTGACCATGCAGCTCGGGCCAACTTACATAGCTTCAAGCCCCAGCTTTCTCATGTGTCAAATGGGAATGACATTGGCTTCTACCTCATAGGGTAGTTGTAAGAATTAAATGAGAAGCTCTATGTAAAGCATAACTCATAAGTCTGGCACAGAATAAATATTTGCCTTTTCTCCAAGGACCACGCAAGAGATGATTATTTATGTTCTTATTTCATTATCTTGATTTCTTTAAATCCTTGTTGGAAGAAGGCAGGTTATAAATAATGAATAATTGTGATTTATCATTCTTTGTTTTCAAAGAAAGAGTTAGTCATTGTTGATTTATAGTACCATAATTTATAATTACTCACACACAGAATTCAGGTGGACACTAAATTTCTCCTGCAAGGAAATTTCCTCTGGCAGAACATGGCAGTATAATGCAGAAGTCAAGTGGTGATTTTTCTTTGCTAGTAATAATATCAACTCTCAGTGTTCAGTGTTTTTAGAAGTGTTCTATTTGCTTATTCATTCTTTAAGATGAAGAAGGCAGTATTGTCATTTGAAAACATGTCACTGTAGATTTTGTCATTGCTGTATGCTGAATATAATAAAGATATAATATGTGCATGGGAACAGCATTAAGTGGCATGATCTAGAATCTGGAGGCACCATGAAATTAATTAGGTGAATCTCAAGTCTGGTGGTGAGCATCAGAGATCAAAATGTCTCTTTGGAGAATTTCATACATTTCCCTACCATAAAAGGCGTTATGAAGAAAGCTGGGAAAGAGTAAAAGCTTGCCAGTTATTTTAATGTTGTTACATTTTGTCCTAAAATAGTGTATTTTGTTAGTCTTATTAAACATCAAGGAATACCAAATCATTGACTAGAAGCTGATGATATAAAGATTAATAGTCATGGGCTTATATTCTAGATGATCACAATGTAGTAGGAAAGAAATATGCAAACGACTTATGATTAGGAAAAATGTGTAAATGACAGCATAGAGGTATGTATGTCTTATCATAGGACACTCTTTAAGTTTTGTCATCTTGTCATACTTACCATAGTGCTGCAGTAGAACAGACTTGTAAGAGAATGCCAAAATAATCTGTGTATAGCCACAAAAGCTTATGTGAGATAGTTTGGAAAATTTAAGATGTACTCAAATGAAATATCATTGACACGTTCATTTTTTCATGATCATTTTTTTTCTTAGCCTCAAAGGCAAGCATTCTGGCATTCTCTAAACATGAGAGAAAGTGGGTTGGGGTAATCATAATCCAAAGATTCTGAAACACGTTGCTATAAATCTTTTTTTTAATCCAAAACCATTCACTGATTAAGTAGTTGCTGTATCACAAAAGCTGGAGAGAAATTGATTGAGTTTGTATAACAACAGCATGTCACCAAATGAATAAAAAGGATTTTTTGAAGATTGGCCAGAGAGGTTTTTCTTTTAAAAGAAGTTGGTTACACACACACACACACACACACATACACACACACACACACAAATTGTGCATGACTTATTTCTCCATAGTACCTAACTTCAGTCTATTTTTATCTCCCCCTTAAGGCATACTTAAGCTAAGGGATATGTCATTGGCTTAGTACATATTGATATTCTTTCTGAAACAGGATATGATACAGTATAATACTCATATAATCAGGATTCTGTCTAGACTAGTCAAATGAAAATAGTGACAGAGCAAAAGGGATACTATTTCTGAAATAGAATACTTTAGGAAACATTGTTTTACCAGAATATTGATGAAACATGCAGATATGGAATAGTATTTTGTATCAGTATTGAGGTTAATGTTTTAATATCCAAAATGTCCTATTGACTTTTGTATGTTAATTTTAATTTTATAGATAGCCATCATTTTAGACTGACTTGTCAGAAGATAATGTGAAATTTGCATGTTTCAATAGAGATAACAAGGAGCCTGAAACATAAGTGCATCTCAAAAAGCAGAGCTTACTATCTGTGCTACAGAAGAGGGGAAAATGCTCACATTGTGTGTTTTGTGCTAAAATATAATCAATACATATTTTAGTAGGTGACTGATTACTAAGAAACAAACCAAATACCATCTTAAACCTTAGCAGTATTGAATAAATACAACTGAGTTCTTAAATCTTGTTAGAGTTTTACATCTGTTTTGTAAAATAATTTATTTCTCAAGTTTTTTTCTGAGCATGTTTCATTGAAAAAAATTACTGAAGAACAATCAAACCAAGGCCCACTTTGAAACCTACTAAATCTCAACTCCCACTTCTTTCATTTCTGTTCGCCTGAGGGAGAGTATGGAGAAAGTTAACTCGAACTCTCGGGACTAGGCTTGATTGAGCTACATGGGTACCCCAAGCAGATGATGACTTCTTCTTTATCTCAATATTCCAGAAATATTTGTTTTATATTTCTATAAAGCAAAGGAAGAATATATCATATAGCATTCAAATGATGTGCTAAAGTTTTGAGTTAATACATGGGATAGAATTCCTACTCAGCCACACATCAGCTCCACGACCTTGGGCAAAACTATTTACTATTTCTCAGTTTTCCCATCTATAAATGGTCATTATAGTAGTACCTACTTCCTAAGGGCATAGTGAGGATAAAATGAATTAATTCATGTAAAGTCCTTAACAGAGTGCCTATCAAATATAAATTCTTAAAATAAGTATACCTAATAATAAAATTATTTAAAGTAGAATTCCTTTATCCCAAGATGAATTTTTGCACATCATTTGAATGCTATATGATATATTCTTCCTTTGCTTTATAGAAATATAAAACAAATATTT